>JAAPAO010000734.1:0-15063 GCA_013115145.1 Perkinsus chesapeaki
TCAATATGCTGAATGAAACACGTCGGGGTGAAGTAGGACACGCTAGCAACCATTCTTCAGCTCGACACAATTGCGTAACACCACATAGGACCCGAATAGTGGGACACATAAAAAGGGACAAGTCGAAGCTGATCGAAGGGTCGCTTGTAACTTCAGTATTTGGGACAGTATGCTTGTTGACTCATAAGGAAGTTATGCAATGGATGTGGTGGGTTTATTGGAAGCGTGAGGTAAGTGAAGGAAACGCGAATGCAACAAGAAGGATAATAACCGACAACGTATATTCTGCAGTCGGTCAAATACGAAGGCAGCTGGGGAGCGGTCACAGGTATAGTTGAAATACTGGAAAGGGGCTTGAACAAAAAGGGAATGAGAAGGCAATAGAAGTTGAAGATATTTCCACTTTGCGATGATCCAGTTGGTATGATGTGGAAGTGTTGGGCAAGGACTTGTGCTACAAGTAGGGTACTCAGCACTGTATCTTTTTGGCTCAGTTGAAGATCTATCTGTACGAGTCGAAGGGCTTGGCAAATTGCCGACGGCAATGTCTCCGTTGTGGAGAGGAGGCTCAGTTGGCTGTTTCACGCAAGCAATAGGTCTCAGAACGCAACCAGCATCAACTGGTTGGAGGCAGATGGAACCAGCTTCTTCCTTGAACAGACCCAAAGAGATATAAGGGGACTTCCAGCAGTTAGGGTCGTACTTTGAGTTGTTGGCGTATTCATCGGCATAAGACCTATGATATTTGAGTCATTAAGTCTCGACAGATTTTTATCAACTTAACTCGATAACGCGGTTTTGCATGCTTATTAACGTATACCAGCACACTCCTTCGAGATGATGCATTGTTCAAGAAGATCGTACTGGAAGGTTTTGCCGTGGAGTTGCTGCCCGGCGAAGCACTGGTGATAATCTACTTTTTGTGCCTGCAAATCGCTTAGCCTGTTAAGTGATGCCCACTTCAAGCCTACCTCTGCCAGATCTTGACTTTGCTTCCCATAAACGCAACGTATAACTTCTGAACACTGGTTTCCCTTTCCTCCTGATCAGGAAGATGGGGCCTGTATCACTAAGCTTTGTAGCCCTACCCTCGGGGCCATCAGCTTCCGGACCCTCATGGTCGTTCAAGCATGCAATTAGCTCAGTGTTGCAGCGTTGTTCAGTGCACTGGAAGTTCACAGGTGTGTAACCGTCGACCGAAGCCTTTCCGTTCTCCAGTGTTGCGCTAATGATCCTTGCTTGTAGTATAATAATAATACATTTCATGTTGACGTAAGAGTTTTGGCTGAGGGATGCTGCCCACTGTGACAAACTCAATACCAACTGGATGTTGCATGACAAAAGTCAATCAGTCCCAGCCCAATTCAGCGTCATCATAATCAGCATTCTTGGTATCATCGGCATCCTCGAAAAACGTCTTTGACTGCCGACGACGGTGGCGACGGCGAAGAAGCGTCGGGCTCATCGTTTCAGGATCGTACCGGCTTAAAATGGGATCACTTTGCTCCATCAGGCGTATCTCATCTAAAAGCGCGGACTCTGCGCGGAGACGACACAATAATTGTCTCCCACCTGCTGTCGCTCTATTCTGGTTGCGGAATAAATTGTCCAACCAAGCCTGGAATTGTCCGTGGTTCATCAGCGCTGTTGGCTCATCTGTTGAGATTTCCCTCCTCCGTCTCAGTCTTCCTCGCTTTCGTCTTGCCCGTCGTAATCTTTGGTGCTCCAGGAGGCTAGTGCTCGGTGATAACCTATACGAAAATCGTTCATGGCGCGTATCGCAAAGCTTACTGGCTCTCTGTGGTGGTGGAGGTGAATGGCATCAACGCCGGATAGCCTATCCAGAGGAAATAGGTGTTAGCAAGGGCAGCTGCAGTTTTAAGCTGATTACCGTTGATGTGGGTTTCGTTCCAGAGGAGTGTAGTCAAGAGAATACACAATGTTTTCAAAGTCGTTCTTGAGCTCATTTTAAAATATTAGCTATGATGTGACGGCGGTACTACCACTGGGACATGACAGAACACCATAGAGAAAGTATGTTATAAAGAAACGTGTATAGCAGCAGGACCAGCGAAGGCCAAGGCTATCTCTAAAATATGTATGCTTGAAGGGTGGGTAAAAACACCAAGTGTAATAATACAAGTTAACGAAGTAGCAATAACAGATTAGTGTTGATAATCAATAATAGTCACTTCTGTTGACAAAGTGCTGCTTCGTGAAATCTTGATGTCAGAGTCGTCCAAGCCCAATGAGGACACCACACCACTGGGTATAATAGGTACATCTTTATCAGGCTCTCGAGGGGGGCTTATCGTTGCGGGAACCGAAAATCGTCTATTTGGATTGATATTCTTTTGCGTGTTGTTAGCTTCATTCAGCATCTTGTCAGCTTCTCGCCAAAGAGCTCTATGCTTTGAGCTCAGGTTCAGCATAGCATTAGCATATATCCTATCAGCAATCTTAGGGTCTCCTCGTAGCTGGGCAAGGGCATCGCTGCAGTCGGGAACAGTATGCCTCCTGCGGAGTAACCTTCCCTCGGCAGTAGTAGTAGGATTTACCGCACCGTCTGTCGAAGTTGCTTCTTTCGCAGTGCTCTCCAATAGCTCTTGTACAGCTGCTAGTTCGGCCTCCGATAGATTGCTCAGTCTAGCGGCAACACCATCACACCTTCCCCTGTTAGCCATAAGCTAACCAAAAATTTAAACAACTAGATGGTAGTGGGTCGTTGGTAGGAAAGCAACGCAACATGCAGATGGAATTGATAAGTGTGCCTCGGATACATTGTTTCTGTTTAAATGAACCTGCTATGGTCTCGTCCTTCTACAAGAAGAAGCGCTGTTACACAAAAACTGTCTCCTTCACTTTGTGTTAGAAATTGTCACTATTAGCCGCACGAACGACCCTGAGCTGTTTTGGTCGCACAGAGCTGAAGAACCCCCCTTAAAGATCGGACTTATTCCGACGAATTTATTCAAAGTACGAATCTCATACCGCTCCCTCCGATATCTCCCTTTCACGCAGATAGACACCCCTTCGCGCGGCATCATCACAGATACTGACCGATTTCCTTTATTGCTCCTTTTTAGTAGCTTTCTTCCAATTTCAGAGGTATGTGAGATACCCCCAAGAAATTGTTCCAAGCAGAGTCGCTAGTAATAAATTGTGATGTTAATAGGAGCACGATCGTTTCATCATCACTAATCATGACGCTAAACTGTTACGTGCGATTGTGACGACTGTGTAAATTATCCCAAGCTCTTAGCGTTTTTTCACGTGTAAAAACACCTGTGGGGCCCTTCTCTGTAGCGTAACCTTATCTTCTCCTGTCATGTCTTACACTATCGTCAGCAACTGTCCAGCTTTTAATAAAGTCCCCACTTGCCCCTTTTCGGGCGATGAGGAGACAACAAAAGCTGTGACAGCCAATTGCCCAGCTTTCGAAGAAGGCTGCCCGTTCAAGGGAAGTGATGAGCTGGCTGATATCTATTCCACGCTCGCCAGTATGCCTGAATCCCATCGCGTGAACGGCGACCATGTTGAGCCCGGTTCTCCCTCCTACTATGTTGAGAGTGCCTTGAAAACCATTCACAAAGATTCTATTGAGCTTGAAAAGCAGCTCGGTCGTTGTACGGTATTTGAAGTATCCTGCCCGTTCAGGACTGTTACGTGCTCTGATGGTCAGCCCCTCGTTGAGAAGCTTGATTCCTCATTGATCGCCCTATTGGCCATTCCTCAAGATGAGATGTCTCCGAGATCTGATATGGTCACTCGTCGTTTGAAACAGGAAACCTCCAAGTTGCACAGGACTGCCGAGAACGTCCTTTATGTGAGACGCTTTTTAAAGGGCGGTGTTACCAGAGAGGAGTACACTCACTTTTTGCTTGGTCTCTATCACGTCTACACTGTTATGGAAAAGCTCATCACAGAGGCGGCTGCTAAGGGCAATGTGCTTTGCAAGGTTATCGATTTCCCTCAGCTTCACAGAGCCGACGCTTTGAAGCACGATATTATTGAGTTAGTCGGCATTGAGAAGGCCAAAGAGATGTTTAAGAAGCCTAGAAGGCCCGTTGTTGATTCCTACTGTACAAGACTTGAGAGCATCCCAAAAGATATGTTACTTGCCCACTCCTACACGAGGTATCTTGGTGACCTGTCTGGTGGCCAAATTCTGGGGCGAGCAGCTCGGAAGTATCTTGGTGATGATTGTCCTATTAACTTCTATGTGTTTGAAGATATTGAAAATTGCCAAGCATTCAAAAATGAATATAAAAAGATAGTCGACACTAGTTGTATTAGTATTGAGGTCGCCGATGGTCTTGTGAAGGAGTCTATGATGGCCTACGCGCTGAATGTACTCTTATTTGAAGAGATGGACTTTAATTTTGGTTATGCCACCCGAGTTCATACCCTTGACGAGATTGTTCGGTTGGCGGAGAGCAACATATCTGGTCTTAAACTTCGTAAGGAGCAAAATGCCTCCTCCTCGAAGAAGGAGTTGTGCCCCTTTATGATGAATTCTGATTCGAAAAAGAAGGTCAGTTGCCCATGGCCGTTTGTGCTGATGCATGACCCTGTTAGTGGTAGTTACGATCATCCTATGAAGACGCTGAGTCTCTGCATTGTTACCCTCGGCGGTTTTGGTTTATTGTATCGCCGGTTCTGCTATTGTTAAGTATATCATTTATTTCATCCTATTCAACTTGAAAGCGCTTTTGGAGTTCTTTTCTTAAGCGATTATGCGACCATCGCAATTATTTCTCGTACAACTCAATTAAGAGCGCGTTAGAGGTTTTTTCATTACCTAACATTGTTATTTGGTCAACAGTTATTAGTGTCTAGTTTTAGTATCAATTAAACTACGTAGTGCCTCATCATCATCAGGTCGACACATCTCTGTTCGGCCCTCTTGCCCATACTCTCTACTGTCACAAGTGATCTGCCAAGTCACTGTGCCGTCAACATCAACGTCTCATATTATTAAAGATAGTTACTACGATTCGGAAGCAGCAACCCAACTGTAAGAGACGGGTGCGTTTAACCTTTTTTTTGTCATACCTATGAGGACTACAATGCAGATCCTCTCCTTCTAGGGTAGTGAAACTCATTGACGTTATTATTTGGCGCATTGACATCAACAAGTGTAAAGCTTACCAAGTTGTTGGTGATGTTTTAGTTTCCTATTGGCCGATAAAGCGAGCTCTTTTGAATCTTACCAGCATCAAGGCATGATGCCGCTGGAGGCAGCAGCCACACCGACGACGTCACTCATACCGAATTCTTCTCAGCAAATCAAGGAGGTTATCGATGCGGTTTATGAGGGGAATCGCCAGGGGTAGTACCATAGGGTGGCCTGATGGCAAAATTGAGACGTTTATATAGGCGGTAGAGAATCTACTGTAGAAGCTCATTTTGGGGAATAATACTTAGCAATGGTGATGTAAAAGGGAATATATATCGAAAAACAACTGTTAGTAAAAATCATATCATTGCTTGTTCTATCTTTGTAAGGGTACTTGTTACTGTTTCACACCGCCGCGTTTGGCTTGTTATTTACATCACTGCGGTCGTCGTACTGGGTCCATCCTGGGGCGTCATCGATACCATGTATTTGTTGTATATCTTCTGCTTCCTACGGCTCGGCCCTAGATCTCAGAAATGATGCTTTGGAATCTTGCTAGGGAAGCGGAATCAGCTCTGGAGGCTGCAGGGCGGAGCGAACCTCCAAGAAAGGAAGGGAAAGAAGGCTCGAAAAGAGTGAGCGAGTTGGGGGCTCCACTTAGTGTGGTGATTGTTGCGGATGAGCAAACGTATACTTGCAAGGAGAAGATTACACGAGAGCTACTTGGTAATTTTTTAAGTATATATTGGAAAAGTCGGTATGAGCGTTGGCAGACAAAATAGATGATAATGCCGAAGCGTGCAGAGCTCGAACGTCTCTCGATCTGGCCATGACGTATGCTATGGAGGCCCAGCTGAGTTCGGATGTAATCAACTAATCGAAATTAGAGGCTTCATTATAGAATCCTTCAGAGTGCGGCGCAGTTGGTGGCGTGGCGGGCCGAGAAGGACAAATGGAACGATGAGAAAGCGAGGGCTGAAAGGATTCAACGGGAGAAAGAGAGGTTATAAGGGAGTTTGGGAAAGCCAGCCCGTCACAGCAGGGAGTAGAAATTAACAATTTTACTATATGTGATCATATTATTGTTGCAGACGCCCTGTGTTGAATTTTTACAGTTCGAGTAGTTACTAAATGGTAAAGTATTGTCAATATTCGAGCCAGTATTTGTTATAATAAAAGTGTTCAGTACAGTATTATATAGCAGTAATAGCAATACCAACTTCACGAAAACAAGACTCATCGCATATCGCCTCATTAAAGCTTATCAGATTAAATGTTTTAGTAAAATGAGATCTTGAGCGGGTGAGTATTGTTATTTGCATCACTGTGGTTCTTCAGGGTCGCCCGGTCTGTCTATGATGACCGTGTGGCTCGCTGGGGGACTTTGGACGCTCAAATTGGCGAGGCGTTCGCTGGCGTGGATGTTGCTATTTACCACCGACATGCTTTATCATTCAAGGAGTGTGACTGGACACATGTGCCTCTGATTGGTGGAGATGAAGGCTCGGAGGCACAGCAAAGAGTGTAGTGAAGGGAGGCGAAGGAGGAGAAAATAATGGAAAGGTCCTTCAGATGGTTTTTCGCAGAAAATTCCCCGTGCTTGCCAGAGTACATCGGTGGCTGAATTCGTTCACTTGCACGCTCATGTCTAGCAGAAATAATAGTCGAACAATTTAGTTTGCGTGATTTAGAGTGGCGCGCATTTTCAGGTGAAATTTTTGCGGATATAATAACCGTTTGCTCGACATGGATTACTTCACTAGTTTCGCGTAAACATTGCTCTTCTGTGTGGTTTAATAAATATAGTTTCACGAGCATCCTTGGAAATCTGTCATGCCTGTGATGGCTATGACAGTCCTTCACCTGATCTGCGACATGAATAATGAGGTGTTGGGTCGTAGCGATACTTTTACGACACATTAGGTTCGATTCCGAGGCCGAGTGTCGATCTAAAATGATAGCAGTTGACTTTGACGATTTACTGCACACTACTAGCATGCCGGATGGGGACTCGGTTGCTTTGAGTTGGAGGAAGGTACTAGGAGGATAGGCATTTTAGAAATATCTTAACACATGCTGCTTGAACGAAGTGGAGCTATCCGGGTTACTGGGGTGTGTTTCGGTGGAGTAAATTGTAATGAAAAGGTCCCCTATGGACTTGTATGCTTTGAGATTCTCTTCGGTGAGGGGGCCGAATTTATTTTATTTGGTGGTAAATTGGTATGAAATTGAAAAAACCTGTAAGTTAAAATTGTGAAGGGAAACTTCTTCCAACAGAAACGTTTATCTAGCATGATTGCTTGGCATGAGTTTTTTGCGATATCTTTGGCCGTCCTTGTTAGGCTATCGATGCTGATGCTGGGGCATCCTCATCACCGTTGACGCCTCAAGTGGATGAAGTTAAAGGTAATAACAGCTAGAGGTGTCAGAAAGCAGGGTGGTATTATTAGCACCACCACCGTCGTCATCAACATCATCACAGCCTGTATCAGTTGCTCCAGCAGCACCACCACCTCAACCTCAAGTAGTTGTTGATAGTGTTATACCGCGGCCGCGGATGGAGACAAGCGCTGCTGGGGGGACGACACAACCGACGGGGACAGCAATAGGAGGAGGAGGACCTGGAGCGACCGCTGCTGCTGCTGGAGACTTCTCTATGGGGCTCTCGAGAGGACTTGTGGAAAGGTAATAGTAGGGGGCAAGGTTGACGGGGCAAGGAAAATAATATCTCCAGATGCCGATGTAACTCTCGAAGGCGACTCGATGAATCTGAATTGTTATGTCTGACATGTGAAGGTTATGTGGAATCACGCCATCCACCCGAGGCGTATCTTGAGGTTGAGCTTACACGTATTATCAGCGGTCCAAGGATGCTCATCGAGAAGCTGACACAGTAAGTTGGCAGTAGCAGCCGTTTCCCCTGATGGTTGTGTTGGCTGATCAGATCTTCGCCGAGAGTGTCCCCCTATAGACACTCGTACAGTGTCATTTCCGGCCATCAGACAGCAACTGCTGTCATTGTGTGCTTCGATGGTGATAAGGTTGATAAGTTACGCAGGGCGTTGCACGACTTACACTTGAGAGTGTTTGGCGTCTTTGATGCTGAGGTGAGCAATCTGGCGTATCTTAGGTTGAAGCGTGCATTTCACAGGGTCGTCCAATGAGTTCGACTGTAACACATGTAGAGGCTCCCGGAGTGTCCTCGAGTGGCGGAAGCGAGTCGGTTGAAAGTGTGGAAGCTCCTGAGAGGCAGCCGGAAGCACAACAGCCTGTGGCGCGCGAGAATTTAATGCTACCGGAACAGCAGCAACCTCTTCCGGCTGCTGCTGCTGCTTCAGCGACTCCCGTCTGGCCGAGTAACGTTATGATGGCGAATCCTTGGGCGCTTGGAGGAGCAGTTCATCCGGCAAGTTTCGGTGTGATGGGCCCTCCGACCGCCGGTTGGACTGCAGTACCGGCGCAATGGATGCAGCATTATCATGACTATTATGCAAGTATGCAACAGTTCAACGCTGCCGCTGCTGCGGCGGTCCATGGCAGCATACCAATGGTGCCTATGATGCCTCCACCTGGGCAGGTGGATAACTCAGCAGCAGCATCGTTTATGTATCCTCAACCACCGGGAAAGGGGGGAGGGCAAATGAGGAACCCTGGCAGATGAGATACTCTTGGCATTTTTCTGGAACATTTCTGAGAAAAAATGGTCTTGGTTTGCGGGTTTGCTAATTCTGCTGGGTGCAGGGATTGATTTCATGAAAGGAGTTCCTCGATGCTTTGTGTGCGCTTTGGAGGAAGTCGTTGAGTCCCATTTGGAGTCGGGGGATGATCGATGTAAGCAGTGCTGCATGCATTCTGACCTATTTTGAATCTTTCAGCTTCGCAAGATTCCTCGGCGACCCATCCCGAGTGCGGATGGAGGGGAAAGGCAAGCCCGTGTTGTGATCGGTGTTGCGCCAGAAATACGCCGGAGTAAGTATGAAATGCACGCTTCAACCTAAGATACCCTTCAGAATCTTCTGCCAGCGGCTAACTCGTATTGCGGTGAAGCATTTCCCTGCCAATCTCAGTTGTCACATTTGTCACGAAAGTGTGACTTCCTACGAGGAAGGCACAGTGTGCCTTAAGTGTCACAGTGTAATTTTTGTTACTTTCGCTTCCCGAGTATCGAACCTGCGCCCCTTCCTCTCAGACCGCTGTATGCAACAGCCCTGATTGTCAATCTAAAGCGTGTTACATTCCCGAGCTTGTTCACGAGAAGCCAGTTGGCAAGCCTTTCATCTGCCTTCACTGTTTGCAGCTCACCTTCATGTGTTCTTGTGAGGAGGCAAAAGCTGCCCAAAAAAGGCTTATGTAGGGCGTCTCATGTGCATCGCTTGGCCGTTCGAATGTGACATGCTTTACATTTTTAGACTGGATCGACCTATCACTCTTGATGCCCCATTCTACTTTATGCTCAACACGCATTCTCTCGCTCCTCAGCCGCTGGAAAACTTCTACATCGCATCTTTGCAGCGACCACGGAAAAAACTGGTAAAATTATCGCGCTTTTTTGCGCCTCACTGCCTATCAGATCGAGATGGTTAGAGGGTCGGAAGATGTACCAGAAAGAGTTAGAACTGCGTTGAGATTGTTGGATGTGATTAGTCATCGAAGTACAGTGAGAAGATGGACTATTAGAGAGCATCAAAGGCTCAGGTAGGTATTGTGAGGAATAACAGCTGATAAACTGTGTTGTAGTCGAGCAGACTCTTAGCCGATATTTTGGCAGATAGTCGGCGGCTCGTTCATTAAACTTAGACGAAACTGGTTCTGGAACTGATTTTCAACTCGAGTTCATGGAAATGAATTTTTAAAATTTCTTCATCAGGAAAATATTACTTCCGACCGAAATGTTATTTCTCAATGGGGAACGAAGAGTGATTGGAGAAAAAGTATATTGGAATTTGAACAACAATCGATCAGCTGATCGATTTGTCATTTTCTGTTTGGATTCCCAACATGGGTTTGCCGTTCATTGGTGTTTGCTTAGATACGTCCTTTCTAAGATTCAGGAACCGTCTCACCAGCATATGAAACTCAAGGTAAGTTGTCTTATTATATTCTAAATACATTTAAACATTCTCATTAGGGCATGCCTCCTGAAGATAAGCTTGCATCTGCGTGCAAGTCGAAGGCATGCTGGTTACTCGAAGAGAGTGAGAAGTGGGGCCTACCCGTTCCATGGAGGACTGCGATGTAAGGAGGCAAGCATGGGAAGAATGATTATTGTTGATGAAATGAGTGAGAGCTTATATATTTTTGACGATATAGAGAGCTCGCATACGGTCGAGGTTGTGGCGCGTTGTGGCCTTCATCAGTAACTGCTTCATTATCATGGTTATTGGGTGTTCGTGGATTTGACATGTGCTTAGGTTGTATCTGTATGAGTATTCTGTCCACGAGGAGTATCTTATGTTCCAAGCTGGTAAAAAGGTTCATACGAGGGTATGTCGAGTGTTGCATCAAGATAAGGTCTCAACGTGGACGGTTAACAAATTAATGGAGAAAGTGGGGCATATGGGAGGAACAACAGTGAAGGAAATTGCATTACTTCGGCAACGTATTTTCTATTAAATGAGCGTTTTTAGTAAAGATCAGATTGCGTCGCATTTTAGATATGTGGAGAACAGTAGCCCTGAAGCGAAGCTGATAATTTTTTTCAACTATCCCATTTCTCGCCCTTGGAGGCCTGGAAAATGCCGACGACTTGCTTCCTTCAGGAGGCTTCATTCGAGATCTTCCGTGCGCTGGAATGTCTTCGAGCTTAAATTATTAGAACAGCGGGATTGTGGACGACACTCATATCTCCTCAGATCTGGCCATCACTCGAAAGCGTGGTGTTCTTCCGACCAAGTCAAACTCATCGAGTGAAGCGGAGCGGCGCGGAACATATCTATAAGAAAAGTTCAACGATGCGACGGCAAATGGACGTGGGTGAAGGTTATCGTTTATAGTTGAGCGATCAATTCAGAGATTCTCGCATGACTTGGTGAAGCAATTGGTAAGGCGAGCAGCAAGGAACGTATTAGACTATAGAAGGTGGCACTATGCCAGAACAGTGACCGAAGAAGGTGAGAGGAAGGAAATTTGGGGAAAAGTTGGTATCAGAGTTGATCGTTCACATACGGTGGGTGATCTATTTCCGATATATCTAACTGGAAGCGCCAGAATTATAACATTTATAAATTGTTGCAACGGGGATTAAGGACTCGCTCGAGAGCTCCATGATATCCACAGTGGCTCAGCTACCAGACACTTGCAGGATTACTACTGCTATATCTCATTATGAGGTCCTCATAGCTACGGAATATCGTACTCCAGTCGACAATTCGAGATCTCAGATCTGCCGCATGCAGGTGCTTTGATATTAACCACCCTCGGGCTACCAGTCATGGTCTGCTGCTGCTGCTCGCCTGCCCGGTTGGGTATCCCATTCTGCCGGGTATTTTTCCGTCTACCATTAATCCTACCATACAAAACCTTTCCGGAACAGGGAGGAAAACTTCGACATTTGTTCGATTAAAGCGACAAGCTTTAAGGGAGTTGTACATCACTCACCTGGCAATGATCGTTCCGCGAGCAGCATCCTTGATTGGCATGTGAATATAGTATCTCGCGACATCTAAAGATGCGGAGCTGCCTGGAGAGGCAAAGATTTCGCGTTTCTAGATGTCTTGCAATTTGAATAATAAGTTGAAGCGACAGGTTAAGTGATATTATGTGACTAGTTTGTAACTCCACAAGCCCAGAGCAAGCACAGCCTGGTCAAGGTCGATTTTCGATACTGACGATCAGAAACGGAGTACAGGCTCGTTGAGCCCCAGCTCGTTGAGGGGTGACTCACGGCTTCCCGCCGCAGGGAATAACATTGGTGGCGATATTTTTGATGAAATTTTTTATTTATTAGTTGAGACTAGATCATGTTAACCTGTCTAGTGATGCACTTGGTCGGGGCTGTATTCAAATGAAAAGCAACACCATTGTAGAGCGTACGCAAGAGAAAGTAGTTAATAGTAGTCCTAATGAATAAATCAACTCATAATATAATAATAACTTGTCCAACTTGTGGCCACTCGTTCCCAAAGAAGGCCAACACTGGAGATGTCACAACCAAGCGTGCTTATTTTCGAGAGGAAAATTTATATTGTCTTGATTCGTTTACTCGGAAGCTATTTATTTTAGGGCACGACGTTCGAGGGGACAGAGTTTTCCGTTGCACAATTTGTGGACCATTTCCCGAATATTCAACATGGGCCGAAATTGAGGATCATCTTTTCTACTCGGCAAATGATGCAGCACATGAAGAACGATGGAACAGTTTTGAAGCTGAAATGATTAAGAAAGGGCGACCTCCGGACAGCAGTAAGTTGGTGGATATCAATATCGATCGGATGATCGATTTGGTCTAGGTACCATAGTGCAATGGAATAAACGGTTCACTAATGCTCGACCGGGGTGTAAGATTCCTGTTAAAAAAGACTATGGACGATATACTTGGGCGGTAATAATATTAGGGTTCCAAGAAACGATGTAAGAATCTCCTCGACGCATGGACTAGATGGACGGGCTGGTACGCGAGTTCTGGCGTTTTGCACCCTTCTAGAATGAAACATGTCAGGGAGCAACAATGTGTTGGTAGATGAAATTAGTTATATGTATATGTGCTAGACATTCTTGTTTATTATATTGATAACTAATAATGTTGTCATTCTACAGGAGTATCGTCAGTTAGCCGCAGAAAATGGCCGAATAGCTCTACTTTATTTTTCACTAGACCCCGCCTTATCAAGCCACACTGCCCATCGTAACAGTCTGGGACCCTCCGTGCGATACTGGTCCTCGACGAGAAGCCTCAATAAAGAGAACAGCGCAAGTGAATGAGAAGACTCCATGGCTCATGCTGGCATCTGCGGTTACTAGGTGAGTTCATTCGGGTGGTCTGATTGTCATTCACATTTTAGAGAAAAGGGTCGACAAGACATCTGCAATGCATGGGATCTCCGCAAGGACCGTGAAGCGGAAAACGAGGTTTTTCTGGGGCCTACGGTTTTCACTTCATCAGCGCCAGTCGGCGATACGTAAATATTTCGAGAGAAGTTGAGAGTTGGGTTTTAAATGGGAATGTAACGGCTGGTAGAGCTTGCCAGTTGATTGCCTTCTGTGACCAGAATCACCGGGGCATCATCAATACATCTGATGTGGTCCTGTTTCTTGCCGGGGACTGAGTCCCCGTTTAGTTAGGTTTTGACATTTTCAACCTTAGGTGAAGCAGGACCCGCATTGGGGTGGGCTTGAAGGGGACGAGTCTCGCACGGAGCTGCCCCCACTCGAAGAAGGATTGTATTATGAATTGCAGTTTAGGAATCGCAACTTGCGATTTGCAAGGCACAACATAACCATATCGTACGATACCTTGGGATACTTGAGGGTGTATTTCTTCACAGATAAAAGTAATTGTCCATGGTTATACAGCGGTAAAATTGAAACGATGATTATTTATCAGAGATAGTACAGGCTGGGGACGTGGAAGTGTTATGTTATTTTGTTGCTGGAACGGGGATCCTATCCACAACAAACACTTGACCAAGCTGATCAATCATTTAGGCGAAGCTGCCTGGTACTTTGTTATGACTCAGTAACGGGATGTCAAGAGATATACTGTTTTACGGATGTAACTTGCATGTCGATTGGCGCCCGCTATTGTAAGAGCGCGCATTTGATCGATATGCGATCATAAGCCGTCTACTTTTTGAGACGCAAAATTACCCCTCTTGTTATATCAACAAAATCTACTCATTATGCCAAGTTCTAGTACTAATAATACCACTTACGACAACACAATACTGTGGAATGTTCGGAAGTGAGGGCCCGAAGAAGGTAAAGACAAAGAATGAATGAGAAGAGAGGCGGGCCTTGAGCGTCACGCAGGTGTCTCGTCTCTACGTCCTGAGCCTGCTGTAGCGCATGCCCATCAACCATGATTAACCATTCCATGATTTTTGGTTCGGGATTGAGTACTTACGAACTCAAGTTGGTGAGCGTAAACTGATAATTAAGTTGTTCGTGCGAACAGAAGCGGATTTGCTCCTTGGCGATATATCTCTCAAGTCTAGGTTTACGATTGCTTTTTTATCCATGTAGACTGATGCATGATGTAGTATAATATCAAATGCTACTAGTATCTAATATCAATATCGTGAAGCTTAAATAAGGGGAGATCGAGGTACACATTCTCTCTGATTTCTGGAAGACTTCTTTGGACCCTTGCTTGCCAGCCCCATGCATAATGTCTGTGATAATGTCGATACCAATACCGCTCAGAGGGCTTACAACTAGGGTTAGTTCTGCGATTTTTAATGTACGCCGCCCCACAGCCCCTGGAGCTGCCTGAACCGATTCCACTCCCAATAAGGCCTCGACAAGGTTTTGAAAGTCCGAGATATCGCGTATCAGGTATGCCTTAGGTCAACCTGCAGGTATCTTTATCGATCAGATGTAGCGCCGCCTCGGCCACTTCATGTGATACCTCATGAGCAAAGCCGATACTCCTCACCATCGAGGCGGATGTCTCATCCTTCTTCTCCGTTGTGGGTATCTAACAGGTGTGTGAGAAGGTGCGTGAGCCCTCATAGAGCTAGAGCAACTACTGGGCCGACCGGGGCTATTATACCACCTATTGGGTATAAAGGGGGAGGAGAATGGCATTGTGGTGTATGTGATGTTACGGCTTGGGATGAAGGGGCATTTCAACAGCATACAGGTAGGATCATTTCACAACACTTTCATCCCACCATCTCCTCATTACATTTATTTATTATTCTCATGCCTCCTCCTCCTCATTACATTTATTTATTATTCTCATGCCTCCTCCTCCTCATTACATTTATTTATTATTCTCATGCCTC
>JAAPAO010000735.1:0-15045 GCA_013115145.1 Perkinsus chesapeaki
TTTCCTATCAAACTCCTTTCTATTATATCTCCTCCTCCGTATCACTAGTAACATATTTCCTATCAAACTCCTTCCTATCATATCTCCTCCTCCTCCTCCCCCCTCTACCTGAGTCTATGTATCTCCTCCTTCAATGCCTTCGCTCTCGGGTAATCCTCCTCCTCCACAGCTTGCCGCTTTGATCTCTCCAACTCAGCCAGTGCCCTCGACACCCCTTGGAGCCTGGCAATCTCATCCTTCAGTCTCATAGCTTCATCATAGTCCTCGACCTGCTCACCCATCATCCATCACCCCTGCATCCACCTTCCCGTTGCTCACCTCAACTGCCCTTTGCTTCAGCATTGTCAACTGGTTTATCTGTTTTTGTGTCTCAGGATCGGCGTCCTCAGTAGGATACCCTCCCATCAACGGAGAGAAGTCCCCCGTGTAGAGCGGTTCGTTGAAAATGCTGCCATCCCCCCCGGCAACATCGACTGTTAAATGACGTTGCGCGTTGAAGCCGAGGCCACCGCCTCCATCACCGCCCTAAAAGTCATATACCCACAATCGAGCATCGTGTCACCACCCCTGGTGATTGGTGGAGCCAAGAATTTGGCTCATCTCCTGACGCATCATTGACAGTGCCGATAGGAATCGCAATCATCGGTGGAACTGGTCGGGAATTATTTAGCTATTTCCGGGGACTCACTGTCGCATTCTGTTGGTGGGTCGAGATAATCCCCCAAAATGTTGATAGCGATGAGTCCCTGTGTGTAGATGGAGTTATGACATGGTGTACAAGTAGGCGTACCACTTGCGAATGCAGGTTCAGCTTGTTGACGTGGCATTTATGCAACTTCACTTGTACGAACCTTGCCGTGCAGTCCACGAAAACTGACTTCAACTCTCGAGCCAGCCACTGACCTGTTATATGATTATTACGGTTATATACTATAAAGTCGAGTATGGTTTATCAAATAATAATATTTCACTGTCCACCACCCCAACTTACTTTTTTCATTGGAGTCCAGTGAAAGATACCCAAGCCTTTTGAAGGGGATGGAGTTGACAAAACTAACGCCATCAGGATCTTTAACCGGATCATAGGGAGTCCGAGGGCCCTCCACAGAAGTGTACTGATATTAGTTATTATTATCCCATCTACCAATCACTCCTACCAGCTCTAGCTTGGTCGATATAGCGCTCTGGTGACTCAGGAATTGCATTTGCTTAACTGAGCTTCGCCTGTCAAGTTCGAGAATCACCATCTGACATCCAGTAGGGCGCGTAAGGCATTTTAATGATACCTGCGGGAATGACGGAAACTTCCGTGACATCCACCCCTGGCCGCTGGTCATGCCAAAACCATTCGTTTCGGCTACCATAAGCTCGCTGGCTGGATGCGACTCTAAGATACCAAATAGGTTGATAGAGTGACCATATCGAAATTACCATCTTCAGAAGTCACATAAATTACTTTATACCTCAATCGCACTAAGGATAATAAGTTTGCATTGAACCCTCTTTTGAAGGCCTTACAAGCTCCTGTGCTCTTCTTAGCCATTTCGGCCGAGGCTGCAGCAGTGGTGGGCGGGTTTGTCATACTTTCACTAAATTGACTTTAATACTGGTGCTAACTCAACTCTAGGATGATATAAACAACGAAAACAAACAGTTTAGGGCACTGCAAAAGTGTTCCGGTGGCCAGTGATTGTTGCCAATGATGACTTAGTTCACTTCATATTGTATAATAATTATCGAACACTGTGAGCAACGGCTTATGTTCGTTTAGAGGCTTTGCAGATTTAGATCACTCTTAGAGATTGATGGATTCAACAACACCGAAAGCTCACTCCTGGAATCGTGACCAATAACCGTGGTCCTGACAGCTTTCGGTAGCGCCTCCAATGGATGCCAGAGAGAGAGGGTTCAACAGACCTATACTGACCCTCAAAGGAGCGCAGGTTCAACACGCAGAGAGAAACTGACAAGTTGCGTTGCAAGAAATGCATGAGATCGATTAGAATGGCGCGCGCTTTTGTCAGCTATAAGAGACATTCGTACACAGCGCAGCTGCTGCCACAACGGCTCTCTAACTGACCTTACTAGACTACTTTATACAACAACATGCCCGCCAAGCTTGGTATTAATGGATTTGGTCGTATTGGCCGTTTGGTCTTCAGGGCCGCTATTGAGAATCCTAACGTCACTGTAGTGGCTGTTAATGACCCCTTCATGGACATTGAGTACATGCAATATCTGCTCAAGTATGATACAGTACACGGCAGGTTCAAGGGTGAGGTTTCCAGCGCTAATGGCAACCTGGTCGTGAACGGTCAGACCATTCACTTCTTCAAGTGCAGGGACCCCGCTGAGATCCCATGGGGCCAGGCTGGTGCTGATTACGTTTGTGAGTCGACCGGTGTGTTTACTACCTCTGAGAAGGCCGGTGGTCATCTTGGCGGTGGATGCAAGAAGGTTGTTATCTCCGCTCCCCCCAAGGACAGCACTCCCATGTTTGTTATGGGCGTCAATCACGACAAGTACACCTCTGACCTTAAGATCGTCTCCAATGCCTCGTGCACCACCAACTGCCTTGCCCCCCTTGCCAAGATTGTCCACGACAACTTTGGTATTATCGAAGGTCTTATGACCACTGTCCATTCTACTACTTCCACTCAGCTGACTGTGGATGGACCTGCTAAGGGAGGCAAGGACTGGAGAGGTGGTCGCTGTGCTGCTCAGAACATCATTCCATCTTCCACTGGTGCTGCTAAGGCAGTTGGTAAGGTCATCCCCGAGCTCAATGGCAAGCTGACTGGTATGTCCTTCCGTGTGCCTACGGTTGATGTGTCTGTTGTTGATCTTACTTGCCGTCTCGCTAAGCCTACCAGCTATGATCAGATTGTCGCCGCTGTTGAGAAGGCCGCTAATGGTCCTATGAAGGGTATCATGGACATCACCCGTGACGAGGTTGTCTCCAGCGACTTCACTCGTGATTCCCACTCTTCCATCTTCGATGTCCAGGCTGGTATCGCCCTTAACGACACGTTTGTTAAGCTAGTCTCGTGGTATGATAACGAGTGGGGATACTCAAATCGTTTGGTCGATTTGGTTGTCCATATGAGTAAGGTTGATGGTAACTGATTAGGTTATTATTATTACTAAGGTTATTATGATTATGTTAAGAAGAAATATTCATTTATTGTCGGTTAACCCGACTGGTAAAAACTGATGGAAAAAGAGGAGAATGTTAGTGTCTTTAGAATTGCTGTTGCGTTATCAGTTTGCTGTTGAAGGGAGAAGTAAAGGCGGCCATTTGTGTAACTCTCATTGACATTTATATTGTTATTGAGAGTAAGGGCGGTTCGCTATAAAGATTGGTGTGCTAGAGGTAATGTTGCTAAAAGATGCAATCAAGGTCTCTTGGGATGCCATATATGTTTTTAAACATGATCTTTTATGTTGTTATTGCAGTTGTTTAAGGGTTGCTAGACTTGTGTTGTATAGTTGTAAATATCGTAGGTTGAAGCATGTAAGATTCGTAGAATGTCGATTGGGTTGACATGTGCGATTAGATTGTTGGTTTGAATGTTACACTCGCCTTCTCGTTCAAGATCTCCCACTCCGACTTTGCTTCGGCGTGGAGGGGGTAGTGAATCAACCTATTTTGAATCTTTAGTTCCATTATCAGCTTCGACTCCTCCGTTACCAGCTCGTAGCCGTACAGGCCAGTTAAGTGTGATGATGAGGCCTCAGCAATCGAGAGGGCAGGCAGCCAAGCGGAGGGACATTTCGGTAGAGTTAGGATTCCAATGTTGAAGTCGATTGGTTTTTAGTTACTAACAAATGACTTTCTTGTCAACGTTGGTACGACTGGTCGAGTGGAAAGTCTGGCGGGTTGGAACCTTGTTATGTCTGATGGGTCTACTCTATCACATACCAAGTTGATTGGGGTGGTAACAAGATTACTGGGCCCACCGGTGGGGGAGTCTGTAAGGGGAGATGGCAGTAAGGTAGGAGGGGGATGAAGAAGAGGAGGAGAGCCAACAGTGATGGAGTGGAGTAGGTTCCTGTTTGTCGATGGCTTATTGATTTGGCGAGTAAATCAGTGTTCACAACTCCAGCAGTGAGCATGCCTGTGACGATCGATGACGAAGCAGAATCGGAAGGGCTTGTGAAATTGGAAGCCCGAGCGCCGGTAGGATGGTTGTGTAATAGGGATAATCATGTTGATGGTTTAGTTGTACGTTACAGCCAACTTAAGCAGAGTGGTGGAACTGTTTCTACTACAAACCCTATTGCGATCGAACCCACCGTTGAGCGCATCACCGCGGCTGGCCAATGCCAGTAAATCTGGGATGGTTTTTGTTCCTGTTAAGAGCGGTGGCTCAGCGACGACTGAGGTGACATGCGCCAGAGTTGTTATTGTCGCATATTCCTACTAGGGCGCATTTGAGGACATTCTTGGAGCAAGGGCCGAGCAAAGAGTTGTGGAGGGCACCTCAGAAGGTGGCGCGGCAAAGTTGACGGTTACTATGAGGAACGGTAGACTGCAGTTGACTGTAGGTGCCGGACGGAGGGCGAGGTTAAGGACTAGTGTCATTCAGTCAGGTTGCCCCTTGCCGAACTTCATAAGGCAAGTTTGCAGGCTCTTGAGGGAGCAACAAAACCTCGCGGCAGATGAGACCAGCTCAGCCATGCCAACTGAGGGGGAAATTGAGGACTTCAATCGGTTTTTAGAGTAATAGTGGGCAGAGTGGTGGGATGTGAAGTATGTGGCGTCCAAACTGGCAGTTCGGAGGGAAGTGAAGGGATTGTCACATCGCTTCGGACACGTTCGGGAAGATCTTTGGCATTCAGAGTGCTCCAAAAAGTGTTGGGGACCGGCGGAGATTGCAAAAATTCTTTCGGATTGTCAAGAAAATGGTTCGGTGTTTTTCAGCACTGAAGTCCGAGTTGTCCGGCAAAGCCGAAGGGAGAAGGATCGATCGCCGAGGGGGTTGGTGGTGTCATGTGCCCATACAGGAAAGAATATGTGTTATACGATATTGCGGATACGAAGATGCTCTGAAAAGCTGAGGATTGATGATAGAGAGATGAGCTTGAGGGAGTATTATGAAGAATATAAGTTAGAGGGGAAGAAGGAATGGACATGTCAACTGCAGCAACAGCGATGTGAGGCAGGAGACGATGTTGTTATAGTTGCTGAGGACTGGAAAGGGAGGCTTATACCGATCGAGGTGGGTGGGAGGATGGGTTCATGGGCAGCAGGGAGAGTGTCATTCAGTTGTGTAACGTCGAGCCAGGACAGCTGTTAAGTGTGAAGCCGTTGGCGTCCGCAGCTGAGGCGCCCAAAGCATCCCTCTCGTCGGTCTGGCTGCTCAGAGAGTAATAATGCGGAGTCGGTAGTGAGTCGATGTCTTTATTATCGCAGACGATTGGCTTCATCATTACCGATGCCACCGAGGAGTAGGCAGCAGTCAGCTGGTGGAGGATCGGAAGGGACAGTTCTTTCTGCGCCTGATTTGGAGGTCATTAAGTTTGCTGAAGGTGACCCACATTGGCTTTCAGATAGACGTTCAGCGACGGCCACTCGCGGTGAAGGGGAGGGTCTTGCCGGAGGTAACGCTGGAATTTAAGGACAAACAGAAACCGGTAGGGAGGGGGAATTCCTGTAGTGGAATGATGATGGCAACATTAGATGCCATGTTCGCAAGGCTCGTGGGTGATAACAGGGCAGGAGTTCAAGAGGTGTGCGAAGTATGAGATAAGTTATGGTGTGTTGGAAGTTGGAGAGTGCCGAGGAACGGTGGCATTCTGTGAAGGCCTTCGAGCGATTGGGGAAGGTCATGGCCTCAAATTGAAGGAGCAACCGGTAAGGTTCGAGAGGGATGCAATGTTGGAATGCCTCTTGGCTTTTTATGCCTGGAATTAGGCTTTTTCGCAGTGAACGAAAAAAGGCGAAAATTTTCGGGAAAACTTCACGACGAACGATTATCACGTTGTTGATATAAATCACTCAATTTCACGCAATAGAGAGACTGCAGCTGCGTCACTCGCCGTAGAGTGTGGTAATGACCGACAGAAAGGCGGATTCGACTACTACTGCCCTGCACTCCTATCACTCATCGAGTTTCTGGTGAATATATTCCTGAGATCCCAACTAGCTCTCACTCTACAGCATCATCAACTCACGATGATGTTGAGGAGGTACTCCTCTCTCCTGAGGAGAGGAGGTATAATGATATCTCCTATTGTGGGAATGTCGCTAAGTTTCGGAGGTTACTTTCACCAATTCACCACCTGTTCAGTGCGCTCAACTACGCCTTGATGACGCATCACTCACTGAAGCGGCAGATGTACAGCGGTTGGCTGAGTGGTGTCGAGGAGAGTTGCCCGAGAAAAGTCCAGCGGTAAGGAACGACTCGGAGCTTCAACAACACCACCTTGGCAGATTTTATTCGTTTTCTTTCCGAAGAGAAGTCGACGAGCATATTGCACAGTGAAGGATTCAACGGACAGAGTGGCTGGTGTCGCCAGTCAGGTAAGCTCCTCCACCGTTTGCGGCGGCGGCGGTGGTCGGAATGCTCCCTCCACAATTATGTCGAGAAAGCATGAAAGAAATTCTGCCCATTTGCCGATATTTTTCGAACAAGTTGGTTTAGGAATGAACTTAGTGCAACCGGAATTCCTTCCACTATTGTTTAGGTCATTGTCTCGCCAGGAACGAAGCGAACTATCAATCAGTGGCAAAGTATCCTTTGTGAGCTTTGCTGTAAAATACCACTGAAAGAGCCACTTGCTGAAAGCAGCTGCCCTGCGGACGGTAGCGATATAATTATTGTCATTAGTAATTCATGTTAGATACTATTGATGACATCCCTCCCTCCGAATCACCGCCTAGTAGCTTGCTCGCTCCCGGCAGTGCAGCGGCTAAGTCCAGAGGGCCTCAGCACGGTGGAGTCATCGCTGCCATTCCGAGAATGACGCAGCAGACCAGGTAGCCTCACACCTCGTTCGATCTACCATTGCTGTGCCTCAGTCTCTTTGCAACTCCCAACGGCACCGGTAGAGGAGGAGGAGGTGGAGCCGTTGGTGATGATAAGTCGCTTGCTCCACGAGGGTGTATGGTCATGGCATTCACACTCGAGCGAAGTGAAAGGGTTGGTGGGCTGTGGATAGCTACGGGAGTTGGCAGTCTTGACAATGACGTAAGCCTCAAGGGAAGGACTTCAGACACCCTGGCCGCCTCACGCTATGACAGTCTGTTACGGTGTGAACTAGTCCTTCCTCATTGTACAGTGTCATCATATAAGTGTCCAAGTCGTTCCCTTTCCTTCCTTCATCTACTTTCCAGCGTTTCAGTGTCTTCTTCTCCTTCTTTGTGTTAGGTTAACGCCTACGCATCGGCATCGTCCGTCCAGTCTACCTCCACTCGAATAGTCAACATCGAAGATCTCGCCTTCCGCCTCCTCGAACGCTTTTATATTGTCAATTCTCGGCTTCCGCAGAGACTGTTGGTCTTCCGCAATGCCTTTCCGGCGGGACGGGTGAGCTCCTCAACTTGTGCTGTTCGATTTCCCCATGCAGTTTCTGACTCTACAAACCGCCGAGTTTCGTGACTTGATGCATGCAATCAGCGACCGAGTCACCCAAGCCATTTTGCTCAAGTCCGGGGCGTTCGGCAGATGCTCCGAGAAAATGCGAGACAGATTTGCCAGAGAAAAATACACGTAGAGCTTTGGTTCTTCAGCTCTTCATCTCACCCAGCATCTCTCTCAGGCCCGGATTGACGCTCATGTCCGTCTGCCACGGCTCCTCACAAAACCTCACTTTCTGGTGTGAGAAGCCTCAAGATTGCGATCGTAAGACTGGCAATGTCCCTGCGGGAATGATTGTTGATGGGACAATTACACAACCGAATATCCTCAACTTCTATTTGGTATCGCAACAAGTAAGACTTGATGGCTCATGTCTGCAATGATGCGATGGTACATTAGTGTCACACTGGTACGGCAAGACCAACTCACTACATGTGTCTACATGACGATAATTACATCGATCCTAGTTTGCGGGCTGAGGAGCTGCAGCAGATAGTCTGGAGCCTGTGCCACTTGAGTGCCAGATGTACCAGAACGACAAGTAGGCCGGCACCGCTGGTTTATGCAGAGGTGAGCCTTCATAGACACGGTGGGTTTGTGGCGGACAGGTTGACTCTGTAATCAGGCCTTGGCGAAGCGGGTTGATTGCTACATGGAGGCTAATAACGTTGATGAAGCAGAAGAAGGGAATAAGCTGCTTCAAGTAAGGAAATGGTGTAGTTGGTGATGATCTGATTGTTGTTTTCAGGAGGATGGTCTGACGGACAAGTTACAAGGTTTGAACTATTTCTTATAATTATAGGCCTTTAGGCGATAATATTATTACAGTTGTACGATCTCCACAGTGTCTCATCGTTCCAGAGGCATTTGGTTTGTCAATTATCACAGCATACGCTTCATCTCATTTAATCCAACTACAGGCTAATGTTGAGGTGTGGCTGCCACAAGAATTGGTTACTTCAAAAGGAACGACGCAACCGTTTCAACTACAAATGAAACGCTCGTGAAACTGCCATCTGCGCCATTGCTCCGTAACTGCCCCTACACTGCTCACAAACAAAGCACTTCCACTGATGGAGTCTTTGACAATATTTCGCAGTTAGATGTGATTTTATTATTACTCATTTAGCTTCTTTTGTAAAATGTGGTACCTCGCCTGTCTGCCTGTCTTAACTATTGCTGTCATCAGCCATCAACGTAGAAATCAAGATGCAGCTGATTCTTCAACTATGTGGACCGACTACTGCGAGTTCCTCAACGGCCCCGGTAGCGTTTGTTCACAAGATGTCTGTTCAGTTGGTGGACAAGCTTGCGGTGATGAAAGTGTGGCTACTACCCCTACACCATCTACCCAGACTGGAGTGACTGATCCTCAGGCCTCCGATCCTTTACGTATCGCCTGCGACAGCTACTGTCAAACTCTTAATGGTGACGCGTCTTTTTGCAAATTATGGTTTGAATCACCAGTCTGTCAATATGGTGATCAACCCTGTGGTACATTAGAGATCTGTGGTGATGCTCCTCGGTACACTATTCCCGATAAGCCTGTTGAGTACTCTGCTGAATGGAACGAGTATTGTCGGTACCTTAATGGCCCAGTAAGTAGTTGCACTGGCACTTGTACAGGTGGTGGTCAGCCTTGTGGTCGAGGGAATGCACCAGTTGTTACCCCTACGACAGCTCCTGTGCTGGTTACTACCACAACGGCAGCGCCTCCGACCGCAGAGACTGAGGTGCAGCCCGTGACAGAGAAGACTGCTGATGCTGGTTGCGATGAGTTCTGCAAGTCCCTCAACGGCGAAACTTCTTTCTGTAAATGGTGGAATACGGAGCCAGTCTGCCACCTAGGTGACCAACCGTGTGGGTCCTCCACCGCCTGTAACGGAGACGGCATCCCCGCTGTAACTCCTGTGGTTGTTGACACTAACGTGGAGGAGGCCCCTACTGAAACTGTTCAAGTAGCTGCTCCAGAAGATGCAGTTCAGCGGACTTGTGACGCTTTTTGCGCTCAGCTCAATGGGGAGACTTCCTTCTGTAAATGGTGGCATGCCAGTCCTGTATGCCAATACGGTGATCAGCCCTGCGGCACTATAGATCTATGCGGTGATGGTCCTTCTGTCAATGTCACCAAGGTATCTCCTATGCTGCCGAAAGTCGACGGTACGCACTACGCCAGTTGCGATAAAATGTGCCAGAGTTTGAATGACGCAACTTCTTACTGTAAGTGGTGGATGAACTCTCCAGTCTGTCAACATGGTGATCAACCCTGTGGTGATGTCTCCGTATGTGAATCTGAAACATGGCCATCCCCAGCTGCACCGACGCTTCCTCCAGGTGCTCACTCACAGGCATCGGTTGAATGCGACTCTATGTGTAAGAATCTCAACGGTGATGGTTCATACTGTAAATGGTGGAGATCTGTTCCGGTATGCCACGGCGGTGATCAACCATGTGGACCTGGTGAATGTGATGGTGTCCCTGTTGTATCTCCTGAGACTGTCAGACCGACGCCTCAACCTGCATTAAGGACCGACCCACCGGCACCCGTCAAGGCGGCTCCCTCGGCCCCTGTGGTATCAAAGGCTCATTCGATGCCTAATGCCAAATGTGATGCTTATTGTGCGCAATTGAACGATGCTGGTTCCTATTGTAAATGGTGGAAGGATATTCCTGTCTGTAAGGGAGGAGATCAGTCTTGTGCGGCAGAGATATGTGATGATGGTGCGACAAGTCGATGATAGTATTCATAACGCAGATTTAATTATTTTAAAGTATACAGTCATTTAAGTGCATGTCTTCTGAATATATATATTTAATTATTACAACTCACATGACTGCTGCTGCTGTTGCGGCTAATAATGTTTTGATATAATTTATTATTATGAAATGCGCTAATAATGTGCTTTATTTCGACAATCATAATACTATTGCGTTCTCTAACTAACACAACAACATCAATTAATAACAATAACACCTATTCATTATCCCTCTTATCTGGATGAACTCGTCGAGGATTCCTCTGTTTTCTGGCTCTTTTACGCCCCTCATTCCATTCAATACCCTCACGAGGGCGTTTCATGCTGAGGTCGAGTGGGAAATCGAGTTGAACTGTGTCTATGTCGCCCTTATCATCTGCTCCAAGTGTACCAGAATGATGACCTCTTAATTCTTCATTTCCACCATGTTCCAGGATAACAGCATTCTCTCGAGGAGGTGTATTGATGTAACTGCTCTCTTCATTTGCATCGCAGTTGTGATTGAAGTTCCATTGCCACTTGGTAGTGGTATTTCTTGTTGTCCCATGGTGTGCCAAGGTAAAGTGTCACAGACTTGTAACGGCCATGCTCATCGATACTCTCCGGAAGCACGCACATGGCAATGTTTGAATATTGCAGATTATTTTTTTCTCGTACATGAGGCAACATGATAATGAAGTCATTATTCTGTTTTCGAGTGCCTAGTCCGTAGCAATTATGCTTGACGTACTTGGCGAATTCATCTAGCACTTCATCCGTATTACCTTTATTACGATGAACCAGATCGAGTTCTTTAATTGTAACAGGTTCACCAGATGTCGGGTGAACGGTAAGATCAGCAACCATCTTATTATTATTATTTTCATACACTTTAACCTTAACATCCTCAACACCAGGAGGAAGCTGCGCATTAGCTTGGGGAGCATAATCACCGGTAGGAGGGAGCGGAGGAGGAGGAGCGCTCATCACGAGGTTGATGATAGTGTTACCACCGATGGCTATAAGAATGAGATTTATCATCATCGTGGACTTCAATAACAGAGACGCCAATTTGTCGAAGCAACGAAGAGCAACCCGCCCGCCCTGAGAGACGGCAAATCGATGTTTGTTGACGAGACACTTGTCGCCATGCTGATGATTGTTGATAATGAAGTTGAAGGATATTGGCCAGACTGTATCTTTATAATACATTTAAAACAGACTGCTTGGGCTTGGTAAAGGGAATCCGACTGTTGTTGGGCAACGGGAGTTATTACAGACGATTAATGTCAAGAAATCGATTCAGATTTGGGGAACGAGACAGTGTCTCCGATGCGAGCAAGTGCTGTTTGGTGCAATTTGGTTCCGGTTTCCTCGCAAACAACAAAGGATGCAAAATGACGTCAGTTGGGTGATCGATTCGACGGCAGCTTGTTCTCAAGTCCAGGCTGAAACCACTCTTGAGTTACTCGATAATGTTGCAAGCTTATCCTATAACAACACAACGCCTTAACAGCCATTCTATACAGTGAATGATTCACAGTCGAATATATCAACAATTGGCACGATGACAAACGCAGTTGCCAGACTTGTAAAGGCCACAATTATGAAGTGTCCGGAAGATCGTTCGACGAGTCTGAAAGGCTTATAAATGAGAAATGTGTTTATTTGGGACAGACTGACCTCTTCTATGAGATATCGTGGACGCCATGTCGAGAAAACATTAACGCTAACCGAAAGACCGAGTCTATCATCAGACTTCATATTGTCTTCAGGAAGTATCCTCACGTCATGATACCAATTCCGGGGGAAATATAGAACATCGCCTGAAATAGGAAAACTGCAGTCACTTCTTGATGAACAAGACTATCTACAACGATTAGACATTATTATTGCTAATACATTCACTATGCCTATATTAATGTTAATACCGATGATTCTCTTACCTTCCATGAGAGTAACCTTTACGGCATTTTTTTGAACCTTGCTCAACTTTGGCCATTTTTCTTCCCAGTTTTTTGCATAAACATCAGCATCACAACATCTAGTGCCATCATCATATTTATCATTAACATAAACTGCATCTCCTGAATCCGGTGGGAATAATACAACTCTTTTAACTCCTTGTAGCTGAACTAATATATTATTCTCATCATCAGAATGTATACCAGTCTCGGTCACTTCAGATGCCCGACCAACCCACATGTACAAAGTGTCCTTTCGGTTACCATAAAATGTATCATCAATCAATGGTTTGAATTCCTCAGTTAATTTATCGGCAACAGGAACCTGTTTTAAATATCCTTTCACATTTCCATTAATATATTCTCTCATGCTTGTCGTAGCTTTGCCAGTTGGTTTGTCACTTCGTTCCTCAATTGTCAAACTTAACGGTAATCTCCGGTCGCCATATTCCTCTATCAATTTCTCGCCTGTGAAGTCATTTTTAATGCTTTCAGCTGCTCCCCTGAAGACCGTCGGTCCTTTCAATGTCGACACGTATTGTGGGCTCAATTTCTCAGTCGCCTCGTCAACACCTTCCACTTGGCTTAAAAATGAAGATGATGAAAAATCTGTACAAGTCATTATCGAATAAAAACTCCAAGTCTGATAGAAAAAGACTGATTTCAAACATATATACCATTTACTTCTTTAACAACAACCATTGCCTCCCGTTTAGTAACCAGTGAGCAGATCTGAAGCTGACTGAGGTTCGTGACAATTGAGGCATTCATACTCATTCGCCCGTTCATGATGTATCAAACAAATCATCTATCTTTCATCCATACTGTTGTTTGATTCTCCAACAGCTGGAGCTCCAAAGCAGCTCTGGTGCAGCCTCCTCAGTAGCGTCTGTTGCTCGTTTCACGCGTCGACTCGCCAACTCAACACGCAACAGCACATTTCGAAAACATTTCGAGTCCCTCCTGGTAGGACTGAAGGTAAAATCAATCATTCACTTTCTTCGACATTGTCAGCTGGGAAAAGCTTATCAATCGCCTCACGTTGGTCCTCAGTTAAAGTCTCTGGGAACTTAACATTCATCTTGACCTATCAGACACACATCTCCAAAAGAGCTATCTCCATCAGCTTACATATAAATCACCGTAGTCACTGTGACCGCCTCCCTCAACTTTATGCGGCATTCCTTCCCCAACAATTTTAATAACCTCGAAAGGTTGACAAACTTCACCTCCAGATTTCACAAGGCGGACCTGACTCGCGCTGAAACCACTCCAATCCGAATGTCTGTTATTCACACCTGATGACCGTCCAGATGAGTCATTGTTCTATCAAAGCCAAGAAGGGCCTCTTTTAATGGTATCTCAGTCGCAGTCCTCAAATCGTATCCATTTTCCCGAACAAATCTTTGATCGGCGGCCTGCTTGATGGTGAATATCAAATTGCCCGGTATTTGCCCTGGCCTTTGCTCGCCCATCGCATCGAATACTATCTGAACAAATACGGACCACTTACGGCTCTAGCGATGACATTCACACGACTTGCACGATGAGATGGCTGTGAGTTTATTATTATTAATAAACGAGTTAATGCCTTATTATAACGGATCATATGAGCTACAAACTTGTAGGAATTTCGTGGTTAAAAGCCGCGACTGGGGATCGAACCTGCGTGTTTAAATAGACTGCTGGGCCCGACTTCCGACTTCACCGGCTTACCTGTTCTCCATCCATCATACCCTTCTCGATGTGAAGTTCGAGTTCAGTGTCCTCATTTTTACACCTTTCACGACTGGGAACTTGCTGCTGTTGTTGGACAAAGAACCCAGGGCCAACCTGCGCACAATCTCCAACGCACTGTGAAGATTCTGGATACGAATTATCATATGCAGACATATCTCCGATCTAGTGTGATTTTTCATTGGGAAGATCTCTTATGAAATCGAAAGAATGATACCTCTAAAGATAACAACTATAGGAAGTCCGAAACAACTGAGGTTGTAGGGAGCGGATAAATAATGGTAAATGATTTACTACTATGGTGGTGATGATGATGCGTGGATAACAGACACACTTTTGAGTGTATCAGCAGCCATACTAATAGAACGTAGAGATACTCACCTGCTGTTGAACCATTTTAATCTCATCTGGGCATTTGCCGCATCCTCTACACTTCTCCATATTAGGCTTCTGTCTGCATCCGGTACAAACTACTCGGCGATTGATTTTAACCTTCTCATTGGCTCCAGTATACCTACCAAACATCACCTCCGGACCGAAGACCACTTCGTGAACCGCCGCGAAATATATGAAAACATGGACGAATTTTCCAATCCGTGTTCGGGCGGCTTGAGGACTTCCCAATCGGGGTGTTATAGTTTTGGATGATCGCAGGTCGACGAGGGGATGATACAGAAATGGTATCTTATGCTTACAATGTCCGAAGCTTCGAATTCCCGTCAGTCACGATGACAAGATCATTTAATTTGTATTTACGCTGTGAACTGTTAGAATCAAAGATACTGTGAAAATGAGATAATAGCAATAACGGAGCTGGCGAAACAGTATGTGGCGTGCCCCGACAGATGACTCCAAATTTTCAACATGTGCTCACGAACATGGTTCAAGATATTCCCTACAATTATCCGATTCCCGACCTAAATCCATAGACGTCTGATATCCATCTCTACCAATGCGGGGGGGGGGGGGGGGGGGGGGGGGGGGGGGGGGGGGGGGGGGGGGGGGGGGGGGGGGGGGGGGGGGGGG
>JAAPAO010000736.1:0-15043 GCA_013115145.1 Perkinsus chesapeaki
AGGAGGAGATATAATAGAAAGGAGTTTGATAGGAAATATGTTACTAGTGATACGGAGGAGATATAATAGAAAGTAGTTTGATAGGAAAGAACACCGAGTACATTCTCGGCAGGGGTCTTTCATCCTTCCTAATCAAGCAGGCACTATTAGTGCCCTAAACTTACCTCTAATCCAAACAAAACCGACCTTCTTGTACAGAGCTATAGCGGCTACGTTATTCTTATCGACCATAAGAGACATAGCTCCGAAATGTTGTATAGCTACCGATACCTGAATAGGCTGATATACCTCTGTTTTGGGGCGGCGCGAGAAGCTACCAATTCGAAGCTGTCATTAATGAGTCGTTGGGCAACTTTTTGTCCTCGATATTCCGGAGCAACGTAAACCTGCAGATGAAGGATATTGCTTATGCAGGTACGCAGGAAGGTTCGAAAATATTAACACAGACATCAGCTTGACGATGGGGAAAGATGGTTCCAGAAAACTAGACAAGGTAATATCTTGTACTCTTCAGGTCGAATAGGAGCTGTATCCCATTCCAAGACCTAGTTTGTATGAGCTACTCAGCAAAAGCCCAGAAGGAATTAATGAAAGCCCAGAAAAGATTAGTCGGTTGGGTATTAAGTTGTCCTGGAAGAGGGATTTCCCAAAGTAAAGATAAATGGAGTATGATTCTATTGAAACGGAGGAGATGAGTCTAACAAGCTTGGACTTACAAAGGCAAGGTAGCCGAGGATTCCGTCTGGAGGGTGCCTAAGAAAAGGAATGAGATACTGTAATATTGTTGGCCGTCTTTAAGGATGAAGCTACGGGATTTGCGTTGCTGGGGAGGGGCTAATCATACAGCAATAGCATGATAATTTAGAAGGAATGCGTTTGGTGTTCCCCTTTGGTCTAGCAAAGCTTCCATTGTATTTCCTCTGAATTAGGAACACCTGTTTGACCCCGAGGAACACATTTCTATGAGGATGGATGCCACTCTGCTCTTTTGAGGGAGCTTCGGTACACTCTTTACATTTGAAAAGAAGCATCAAGCCTCTTTGTGCTCTGCTTTGTCTTTTGAGCAGACCCTGTTCCTTACATTTTATTTCTTATAACCTTCTCCACGTCATATGGCAAATCCTGGTACTTGAGGTCTATCTCGACGACGCCGGCAACCTTACGAAGATAACAAGTATGCAACACAGCAACGTTGCTTACCTCGTTCGTTTGGGATTCATTAACCGCTACATAGCAGTAAACCTCATGGTTATTGCAGTTCTTGAGGAGAGTCTTCCCTCGCATCCAATCCCCCCCTTTATACCAGCGGTAGTTAAGCTCACTCGATTGGACCGTTGATGGGCTCAATGGGGCATCTTTCTCATGTGTGTTAAGGGACTCCTCGGAATGAGAGCTCTCCAGATTTGAAAGGAGAGCTACTACGAGAGCAACGAAAAGCATGTATGACTTGCTAACTCTGAGTCACGAACCACGGTAGTAGATGAAGGGAAATTCCGCCCCTGGTACGGATATACAAAAGAAAACTTGATAGCCAATATGTTCCAGTGGCAAGGAGTGCATTCCTCTGGTAGCCTTGGGTGAGCTTCACAATTCCCCGTTTCGAACGTCGCTTTAAATAATGGTAGCTCCCACTAGGCTCAAGAAAACTCCATTTGCCTCGCATGAGTTCTAGAATTCAACCCGCGCCAATGCAGAAGAGCCTTTCTATGTGAAATAATTGCGTTTAAGTAGCTGAGTAGGTTAAGGTGTTGCATTCTCATCCGAAAGGCCGTAGGTTCGATCCAGCATGACTGCTAGCAGTATTGGAGGTCAACCCGTTGCTCGTTTGTCACGCGCCACAAAATTGGAACAAGGCTTTTTCGAACACGCTGCTGAGCATTCGAAGCAACTTCTATAAACGCTTATGGCTCTCCAGAACAGGTTTGCTCAGCAGAGGAGTGTTGGGATCTTTCAGGTGAAATTTAATTTGGAACGGTTTTAGTTGGACGTTAGCCGCTACACTTCAATTTTGTTTGCGTCGCAAGTTGCGTAATTCCTTTTAAACATGCCCGAAATCGTTTCCGTCTCTCTCGAGGCTCCCAGTGACGAGGTTCGCAAGTATACCAGTTTCAACGTATACAAGCACCAACCGGGCGTGTGTAAGCTCGTCTACGAAACCGCCATTTCCTTGGACTTAACCGAGGCCGCACCTCGCTACGGCAAACTCGAAGTTCTCAGCGCCTCTCGTCTTAATCGAGCCTTCAGAATCGGCAGCGTTGTCTACTTTTTTGACACCAAACGCCTGTTCGGCTTTGACACCCAGAATCTAGAGGCGGGTTTAACTTCGCCATTCGGCGTAGTGGGGTCTTCTAGGATCCTCGGCGCGTGCCCTAGTAAAGTGGGCCCGCTGGTATTATTAACGGAAGGGCGAATGTGGGCAGCAGGAAGGACCATAGAGCTGCCTCGACCGTTCGACTTGTTGCATGGATGCATTGAAACGCTTGCTGGGACGGTGCTAGTGTGCTCCTCGTTCGCCGATAAGAAATGCATGGTTTCATTTGTGGTGTTGACGGCCGACCGCGTCGAAATTGCGAAGGTGATGACATTCAAGGATCTTCCGGCCCAGATAATTTTCAACGATAACTCGGTCCAGTTTGTGACCACTGGATTCTGCGAGGAGGGCGTGGAAATGTCCGACAGGAACAAGGACGAAGTTTACATTACGACGGTTTTTACTTCTGGAGAAGTCTCGATTGCATCCCTCGGTTACTTCGCTCGCTGTCTCACTACGGACGGCGAGGCGCTCGGAATCGCTATTGGGGACGAAGATCTCTGTGTGCTGGATGAGAAGCTCGAAGTTAAGTCATACTGGCCGGGGATGGCTTATGTGATCGAAGCAAGGGAAGCCAGGAAGTTTGTGGTAAGTTGAATTCGGGGGTGGTAGATAACGCAGAACTGTAATTAGTATGAGTCCTCATGTCAGAGTGGGCAATAGTAAGCTGCCACGCAGCTTGGGAAATCTGAAGTGGCTTAAAATTCAATTATGTGTTGATTGAAATCTCCACTTCACTTCAGAGGCCGGAGTTTTACGAGAATCGCATATGCTGGAGGAACAGCAACCTGAGGGCACTATAGTTGATCTGTTCCTTGACTAGGGATGGGTTATCCCTTCTGATAAGCTATTAAACTTCGTATCACGTTCCTACCTTGGGGCAGGTTTCTGACGTGAAAGTATAGCGTAGTCAGGAGAGAAGCATACAAGTATGAATTATTTTATTTCATTGCGTCGGACATATTACGATCCTCTACACTTCAGCAAAAAGCACCTCAACGAGACTTTGGTTAATAAAGTTATCAGCGTTGTAGTGACTCCTTTTGTCAGATTGGGAGCAAATCTTCTTGCGGTCTGTTTTATGTCGTCGAATCCAAACCAGGCTCCGTGGTCAATGTCTTCAAACATCCGCTACCGAGCGAAAGTATGTCCCCAAGTGGACAGTGTGATCAAGCTAGAGAGGCCGAACTCGGTACGGAAGTACTGGGTGTCAGTTGCGAAGGCAAAGATGTTATTGTTATTCGTAATGGTCAACTTACTTACTATAGAGTTGATTAAGAATGTATCTTTATTTTCGTATTTTTTGTTCAAGTTGTGGTTAATCATCTTTAGTAGCTCTGAGGGAGTTGGGCTTACTGTGAACGGCTCACGGTTACTCTAGGCAGTTTTAGAACTGAACAAACCGGGCATGGTCTCATCCGAAACAGTCTCCCTGTTCATTAAATCAATTCTGGGATTCAGAATCGCTTCTAGCATTTCACGTGTAAAAAGCAGTTCTTGAGTCGATTCCGGATTTCGAAATCGGTATATTAAACGACCCCAGTCGGTGCTCGGTGGCTGCCCAGGATGGGTATTCCCATCAAAGTGTTCGAACGGAATCTCGCCGTTCCAAGTAGATCTCAGTTCCAGTCGGTTGGCCATATTATTTTCCGAGTAATAAAGATTGTTACCGAATGAGTAAGGTACCGAGAGTAAAGATTGTTCGGCTACAAACGTGTCTACGTTTGTCCACTTTTTCGTTGTCGTTTTTTGTCCTCTACGGCCGTACAATTATTAATTCTTTTTTGGCAGCGTTATTTCCCCGTAATGTGAGTCTGTTGCTGAGATGAGGTATCACACTGCAGGGGAGTCTGGATACGTCATATGAGGAAAATGTGTACTAAGTGGAAGGCGAAGCGTGAAATATATAATATATATTCATTCTATATTTAATTGTATAAACTAATATATAAGTAAAAAGAAAAATGGCGAAAATAAAAATTTCGCTTTATGAGTAGCGAACACTCGGAATGACGTTCGCGAATAGGAGGATGACCGCCCGTTCTGTGTTAGTAATTGTTTTCAAATGCTACTACCTGTGCACGAGAAACCCCTTCAGCTTTACAGGAATATCTTGCGACTTCACCGCTGCAAGCTGCCCGCGGTGATGAGGAGTCTCGGAGACGCTTACGTGAAAAAAGAATTTCGCATACATTTGGTGAGCATCTTACTGGGCGGCAATGAATGTGATGAAATTTGTTATTCGATTCGCCGAATTATCGCAGTAAATTCTCGCGCCTTTGTAATGTATCTAATACACCGTATTGGATACCTTAACCACCGTAAGATAGCCACTATTATGAATTTTCGGAAGATTGTGGAGCAGAAGGATTTGTGAAAATTTCAATGTTGAATGCATTTTCTACCAGGATTCCTGAGACCATTGCCGGTCTCAAATGAGCGTTTCATTCGTCATAGAGTAGCACTACAAGTAGAAGCGGAGAAATCCTGGCGGAATCGTGGACTGTCTTGAACATCCAAGCTGCAACGTCGTCAGAGTTTCAGACTTTGAATCTATTCATGCCGAGAAATTCGGAGATGGTGTGGATGTTGTAAGTAGAGATAAAAGTTCCCAATAGAGCTCAAGACTTCAGCACCCATGAGTTGATATGAATTATATGCGAGCGGTTCTGTCTCCAAACCTCTGTGAGTCCTGCAGCGCGAACGTCGGCGCCGCGCTCAAGCCGATTGAGGATCGGTCAATTGTTTCGGGGCCTAGGTCATGGCCCATGACCTAGGCCTGAAACAATTGACCGATACTCAGGACTCATGGGCAAATCAAACGATTAGCCGATATTAATAGTATCATTCGATGGAGGATAATACTAGGTATTATAGCGTATAAAGTGGGCTATAATGCTGCCCACTAATGCGGGAATACAAAGTGGGTCGCGTCGATAGTATCATACGCTGTTTTTATTATGGCGTTATGAATCGTTCTTGCTTGAGGAGATATCTACTCGAGTCTTATATAAATGTGTTCCTCAAAGATCAACAAGTGCGGACACATAATAGAGATTTTGGTGGAAAATTACAGTACTTCCGCTCGACCGAAAAAAGTCCAATTATGACAGTCAAGTGTACGAACGAACGGTTGCGCAAGCTAGAGTTCCATCTTGAGGCTTCCAGACGTTCAGGTCGGTGTGCTTCTCAGAAGCTGATCGCCAAATCTTAGTTAAGTCGAAATGTCGGCCCCCGAAATAACATTCCTTGCCCGGCATTCCGAAAACCCAGTTGTGGACGCTTCTGCGTCAGGTACAGAAATCTTGTACTGAGTCTCAGCTCGCTGAGTTCGTGAAACAGTGGCAGAAGTACTACTCTACGATATCTGATCAAGATGTTGTGAAGGGTCAGAAGCTTAGTTCGGCGGAGAAGTCACGATTGAACGATACTCAAAAAAAGCAACTGAAGGCATTGCGAAGTGAAGCGAGGAAACTAGGCTCCGGCATGTGATCACTTTCGCCAACTTGTGTTTCGGGGCCACTTATTAACGCGTTAAGTTGTCAATCTCCAAGGGAGCGGTTCGTGCTTGCTCAGTCGCGCTAGTGGTATTTTCATCGTATTTGTGCACGTGCTCGAGCCTAAGGTAACTTAAAAGGGTTTCCCGGAATACCCTTGAATTTGCCAAACACTGTAAGACACTGAAGAGTAGAAGATAATCGTGTCTCGTTGGCAGGTACAGTTGATAAGATCATTGTACGAGTATATTCCGGTATCAGTTCAGCACATCACCGCAGTGCTGAACAGTAACAGCGAAATGCAGGCAAGTTAAAATGTAAATCTTCGCATCGACGTTCGACTATCCGAATGTACGTCCAGTTGGTCGTCAGACCAACCTGGCCTGGACTCAAGGTTGGTCCAAAGCAGGTGCGTGAACAATTGCAGAGGAAAAATCGAGCCTTAAATTAGACAGGATCGTTGGTAGTTCACACTGCCCGGAGCCCCTTCCGGCCCTGAACGTTTTCAAAGTTTGTCTCACCTTAGTTGCGCCACTCCGAATTCCTCATTGTTCATTGCCCGGTCATGCTGACTGATGTATCATAATCACCATGAAGGGTTAAGAAGTAGATCTAAATTCGGGAAATGAGCATGCTCTGATATTAGGCAAAGCTAGAGCAGGCACCGCTGAGAAACCGAAGCGGTAGGGTTCGCGTCGAATTTAGCTTTCTCCCAGTGGATGCGTTGGGCAGCATGCGATGGGTCCTCATAGGCCATGAAACATGGCCCATGAAGTTCATGCGTTGAAGTATGAACGGAGGACGGAAATACACCTTGAAAGAGGCTTCTCGCGTTCGCTGTCTCCTGCGTAATCATATCGGCTCATCTCATAGAAGGGAAAACGCTAAGCCTGTTTTTCACGTCCTTCGCCTCCTGGTAGCGTATTTCGCGATGTGAAATATGAAGTATGTTTTTCACTGGTGTTGTGCATATCGAGAGTGAAACCCCTATGTCCTACTGTGGTAACGCTATCCTGTGGGAATACCACGAACCTTTATTGCCAACCACAGCTGGTTGGTGAACCCCGAAACAAAATCATGGGAGTTGGTTAGCTAGCTGTTATTATTGAGAGGCCTAACGCAACAAAATCTGTCGATGGATGACTTGAGGTTGTTAGCCTGACAAAACTCTACCTTACGTATTATCTTTCTACAATGTGAACTAGAAGGAATATATTCTCGTGGGCGGCGTACTTTCAGCACGTATTAAGGTGAGAACTATTACTACAATTATCTAATATGTTCAGAATGAAACTATGAAGATAGAATGTAGAACTCACAACTGCGGCTCGAGCTCGCGAATGTCGTAGAGTTGGAGTCGGCAGAATTCAACCAATCGTCATATCAATATAAAGGTTAACTGGCAAGCGGTTCACATAAGTTGTCTCTCCGACTTGGTCACATCCCGCTGTTAAGCGAAGATTCGAAAATGATTTTAATAGTGTAGCTGCCAGTACTATGCACTCCTTCATTGCAAGATGTTATCCGGGACATTTTCTAGGGCTGCCAGTGAATGCCCAATGCTTCAGCGCCTTTTAGCCATTTCATGATAAAACTTTCATCAACGAAGCCGTCGATCGATTTAGTCTCCGCGTCATCCCAAAAATACACATACTATCCAACTTCGGCATACCAAACCGCTCTCCGATGGGAGATAATTAAGATTTGGTAATTTGCCTGACAAATCTGGACTCGCAATAAAAGGAGACTTGTATTGATCGGAAACGTCTGAATAGTATTCAGTGAATACAGACAGTGCACGGTGTGCACCATTGCTTCACACTCCAGCCTAATTGTTGATTAGTTGCATAGAGTACTTGGGGTCCCCAAATTGGGGATCGGTATCAAGAAGCTTAATCTGAGTCAGAATTTCTGACAGTTCGCCCGGCTAGCATAATCGCAGACGACTTACCGGAAAGCGATGGTTTTGCCATACTGGTTAGTCCAGGAACGCATGCACTTCAAAGCCTCACTCGGACCTGAGTCTAGCGCCACACCGAATACAGGATTACCTTGAAGAGCGGAATCTGGAGCTTAACTACCTCAACGACTTTCTTCAGGAAAGTCGTGGGACTTCACCTTAGAGTCTGGAATTGGCAACGGCCTTTTGTCGACAATCATCTTAACCACTTTGATAGTCACAAACGCAGCAGCTAGAATGAGCCCTTTTCCCAACGCAATAGATGCATAACGCTGCAGGGTCTGTCCGACCTCGACGTTCAGTATGGCGGAGTGAATTGGGGGATCACGACAAATCTGATTTAGGTTGATAAGATTAGAAACGAACGCCACTCGCACTTGATATATGCATGGCTACGTGCTTTAGGTCGTAAAGTTTACGAAACAGAGCATCACAATTGTACACTTCCGAGATTTCGGACTTGAAATATTCCCCATTGATTATTAACGTCAATGAGGGAATTCTAGGAGGATGCGAATTTAAATTTCGCTTTCCCATTTCCGGGAAAAACCTAACGCGTTGCGCGCCGTTACGTTGTCCCTAAGAGGCATCATCTCAAAAGGGTCTTCTATGATGTCCTTGAAAACAACAGAATTTCAACTTGGACATTTCGAGCGACTTGGACGGTTTAGAGGTTTCAGTGAGAATGTTAATGTGGAGGGTGATCAAATGTGGTTTTGTGTATCTTATAGTCTTTAGTTCGGCGATATATCGTCACAACACTCACTTGACAGACAATGATGGGGCTCACCGAAGAGACAATGTGCACTGGTCTTGGCTGGATTTCTCGAAGGTCAATCCATTAGCTTGAAGCAAACCCTTCTGCTCGGATTGGAGTTCTTTGGCTTGGCTTAAAAGAGCAAGCTTGGTTTCAAACGTTTGAACTGAAAGGTTTAGCTTGGATCTTCGCGATTCCCTCCACATTTGCCAACATAACAAGGGTCATACCTTCTTCCTAAGCAACTGTAACTACTGGAACTGCTTCTCTAGTAATAGGACTGTTGCAACTGTTCTCCCTGTTTTGCTTGGTCCTCGTTCATAGCGACGAACACAAAGTGATAACGTGGCATAACGAATGCTAATTGGCTGTGCAACGCAAGTTGCGTTACGCAACGAATAACACTCTGTCACTGCCACTATCACAAACGCTCCTCTGCTGAACCTCAGCAGAGCCTTCACGCACTCTAACGGCGATTCTCGACGATCGTCACGACTACGAAGAGAACAAGTGCAATGACGTGCAAGTGCACATTTCGGAGCAACTGCAACTGATTTTGATTTACTAAATCTGACTTAGTAATTTTCCCTCCTCCACGCAGCGTGATATACATTTGGCTCGTGTGACCGAAAATCGACTCCAGTGGCCCGGTTAAAGCATACATGTACGCTGTTGAAGCCATAAACCTAAGCAGCTCGGCCCCTTTGCCCTGGATTCCAGGGCCTGGAGAGCCAGTATCATTACGCGGGTATGCAGTTCATCGGAAAGTTTAGTAGAGACCGTGGTTTTCAAATCATGGTTTTAGAAATACTTGCGAGGAGCACGGAAATCGTGAGCCTTCGTCGGTGCTCGCTCGATTAAACAAGAAAGTACTGACAGAAGGTTACTAAGATCTCATGTGAGGAAACTTGGTCTAAGTTAGACCGTCTAACTGTTCCTAGGAAAGGCTTCGTAAAGCTCTCAAGTCTTTTCATAGCAGAGGTAACTTCACGAAAGGTGTAAGCGCCGGTGTGATTGTCACAGTTAGACTGTGACATCTACACGTGCGTCTGCTGGGAAACAAAACAGACGGCTAATTGTGGAGAGAAAATCAAGACCTATCAAAAAATGTATTCGTGCTCGTTATTCGCGGATCTCTGGTCGATATGTACCGCGTCCGGTACCAATCGACAAGGCTCCATTAGAATTAACTCGGTTAAAAACTCTGGCCTCCGAGTTGTGGCAGGGTGCGTTGCGGTCGACGCGATGACTCTGACACCGCGATGACGGAACGCAAGTCACACAAGGGCTGCCCAGGGGGGTGAGTCGTCGACCCCCAGGGTGAACCCACAGTGACTACATCGAAGGCCTCGGTTCAACAGGAATGTAAAAAAAACAAAAACGGTGATAAATGAGTCCCGAAGACGAGTCCGAAGTGCTCGAACGACTCCAACTTGCACTGAGCTTTGCTCAGTGCGGCTAGCCTAACTGCAGCACTCCAGGACACAAGTAGCTGTCCCCGCAGTGCTGCACCACCTTGTGTTGCTCGCTGTCTCCGCACGCGTCGACAGTCGTGCAACTCTCTGGCACGGTTTCAACCTCGGAGAAGCTGCGCTTTTCCTCTGCAGGATTTTAAAGCCTTTATTAATGACTTAGTCATTATGAATACCTCTCTCACTTCTGCTTAACTCTGCGAGTATACCGGTGGCAGGAAGGAGGTCAAGTATACCCTAAAGGTGTACTCTATTTTGAGCTTGACGAAGCTTACAGCAGCGTGGTTTGCTATGTTATTTGTAGCATCCTCTATCATGGGTTGCCCTCCTGAATGTAGTATTACCGCTGGTGTGTATAAAGGGAACTTTGATGGGAATACAATGCAAATGAACGTGCCGAAGGCAGCGGAGACGGATGTCGAATATTACATGGGATTGGGCTTTGAGACGCCGAATGGCGTGTTTACCTGCGAGCCTACGTTTTGCACTGCTGATGTGGATCCTACGGCTTGTACTCCCTGAATTGATGAATCAGGAAAATGATGCAAGTTGGTTAATTTATCAACATTGGGATGCATGATGCAACACAATATGTGGATGGATGACAGAAAGCAGTTGACTTGTTATTGTTGCTATTGTTGACTTGAAAAAAACGATTTTAGACAAAACTACGGGGCAGTGGATATCGACCACCAAATCTTTAGAGACCGAGCCCGCAGGTGCCCCAGAATATCGTACCATTGAAATCCGAAGAATTCACATCATCGTCATATCAATATGAAGATTAACTGGCAAGCGGTTCACATAAGTTATCTCCCCGACTTGGTCACATCCCGCTGTTAAGCGAAGATTTGAAAATGATTTTAATAGTGTAGCTGCCAGTACTATGCACTCCTTCATTGCAAGATGTTGTCCGGGACATCTTCTGGGGCTGCCAGTGAATGCCCAATGCTTCAGAGCCTTTTCACGGTCAATAACCTTACTATTTGGAAGGAACCAAATCTCTGGTCTGCAATCATCACAGTTCCAAGAATTCATTCTGGCGGTCTTACCTGAACTCGGTTCCTCCATATTCCTCACTCTTCATGGCCTCCCCAGTCATCATAATTATGACTGTGCCAGGGCTCACCATCTTTCCTTCGATGGAGTAGGGAACCGTGGTGACGTAAGGCATCGGACCAGGAGTAGAGTTGTTCATCTAAAATTAAGAGATGAGTATTATCAACATGAGCAAGTCAAGTTAAGAGTTAACTGCATTAGAGAGCAGGTTCGGAATCCGAACCTTAGATTGAGACGACGGATTTCTCAAATCATGCTTACTCGAAGAGTTTCGAGGATGCAAGCTTCGACATAGGGCAATTGATTGATATCTTCATCATCCTCGGGAGCCCTTCCCAAAGCATCAAGCTCTGCTCTAGCTGTAGCCTGAGCATCTGGGTGGATACACATCAGATAAAGGAACCATTCAACAGTCGGTGGGACAGAAGACCCACCGCTTAGAGTAAACCTAACCAAAAGGACGATCCAGCATTGAAAACTCAAATGACGAGCGCTCACGTGACAAGGTTCCAAGTTAGATCTTTCTGCTCCATATCGATCATTTTGTCCAAGACAGTGCCTTGAAGCTTCCCATCATTCTTCAAGACCTGCCTCCGTTGACTTATTATTTCACTGCAGAATTTCTCAACGCGCTCGACGGATGAGTAGAACTAAGAATCTGGACTCGGGGAGCGCATGAGAGACTACGAAGATGGCCCAGTCAGAAGCCTCGCTCACCTTGGATACGGGCTTGCTGAGTGTAAAAGGGAAGAAGTTCCTTATGAAAGGCGCCATTTGAATGTGCTTCAGGACGAAATCGTATCCCTCATAGAAGTCTTGGAAAATTCTGTAGGCGTACTCGCGATCAGCTGCACCATGCGGATCTGAAGGCATACCCTGGGATTCGAAGTAAGCTTTTGATTCACCCAGAAGTGAGGTAGACCGCTTACCTAAGGGACTCAAAAACTTATAATCTTTTCCGAAATTGGATGCCATTGTGAATTCAAACGCAGCGAGTTGTAGTAACTTATGTGGTTCCCAATCATGAACAGTACCATACTCGTCGGCCAAAGCTGATAGAACATGAGTCTGAAAAACATCATTACGATATATAACCCCGTGTCATTGAGCTGAGCCTCAGCCTGAGCCTGCTAACTTACCAGTCTTCGAGCCGCTAGGGCCATGAGTGGGATCATCACTTGAACATTAGGCTCTGCGAGAACGGGGTCCACTTTTCTTCTGTTTAAGCGCCATGCATGTCCATCAGTTAAGAATAAGCCGCGCCTCGGCAGCAAATCAAGTGTGTTGAATTGCCTCATCACGACCTCTTTGCTCGAGTCCCTGATGATTTTCCAAACGGTTTCTGGATTCTTGGTCACGACGTAGGGTGTAGTGAAGACCCTGAAGTAGGGAGTCCAACAATGATCACCGCAATCGGATCACGGATTATAGGCTATAATTTAGCTACTTGAATTAATCAGAATTCAGTTCCACCAGAGCTGTTATGGCGCAACGTTTATCGGAACCTACCAGTGATCACACTCTCTCAGACCACGGTACCTCCGAGAGGTAAGCATCACACTATAGCCTATAATAAGTCCAAGAGCTTAAATAAAAAATATTCAAGGATTGACGCTCAAAACCATAGCAGACTGAAGACAGCATTGTTAGTCGCAGGATTCAGTCAGAAAAGGACGTACAAATGAACTCACCGAAAGGCGATTGTTTCACCGTATTGGTCAGTCCAAGTACGCATGCACTCCAAAGCATGATCCGGATCTAACTCCAGCGCTACACCGGTTATCGGGTTACCCTGAAAAGCTTTATCACTTTTGTGGGCAACCGTGGAGTGGCACCTTTGGCCCTGGGAAAGGCTGCTGTCTATTACAGCGGATTATCATCTTAACCACCTTTGTAGTCAGAAATGCAGTTACCAGGAGCAGTCCGCCTTTGCATGTAGCAGATGCATAACGCTGCAGGGTCTGCCTTATGTCGACGTTTAGTACGGCAGTCATCATCACTCGTTAGACTAGTGGTCTGAAGCTACAACGGAAGTGAAATGGATTCCACACGTGCCACGGGAGATGGTCAGTGACACTGACTCAATGTTCGGCGCCAGTGGCGCGCATGGGACGGCCCTGCGGTGCAGATTTCACCCGCTTCATCGACCCAGTAAACTACAGGGTATACACTGTATGGTCGTTTCCCTCGCTAGCGAACGGTTGCAAATGGAAGGGACATGTATTGGCTCCCTGTACGCATAAATTCCATGCCACGTGTTCAGCATTACGAGCGAATAGGAATTAACAAGGACTGTGTTCCTGGCTCCAACATGCATTCGATCTTTTTGTGGCTAGTTATCGTATACGGCTACCTCGCTGCATTCCTTGGGCACATTGCAAACCCACCAGCATCTCACAGAAACACAAGGTATGTTGGCACATAGAGATGTAAGGGCTTGGAAGCCCTATAATTGCTCTTGTAGATGTTTTGCACTACGAAATGGTGGGGAAGGGATAAACCTCGTGCAGACGCACAGCTCGCGCCACCAGCACAGATGAGTTTTCTGAAATCGTAGTCGGAAATTCCCTCCAGATCTTCCTGTTCTTATAAAATATATAATATAAACGTGTAGTGCCAAGAGGTTTAACTGTCAATAAACATCTGATGATCCGAAACGAAAGGATCTGCTCGTTTGAATCGAGTGCCTGGCGGGAAAGAGAGGGATTTGTCAGGTGTCGCAGGCGACTTCTGGCTTTGTAATTCACTGAATGGGTGGAGCTTGAAATACACGGGCCTCAACTCACGTTTGTTAATTTATCACTGTTAGTAATGGCGATACCTAACGCAATACTGCAATATTGTACCGGCATGAAAAATTATTGTTCGGTATTTCCATAAACCGCCTAGACTGGGATGTAAAATAGATTGATGTTCAATGCTTGAAGTACTAAGTAGCAAATATCAGTACGTCAAAAACGTAAACCGATGCTCGCTCCTTTAGCACTGCTAATTTAGCAGGTAGCTACAAAGGCCTGCCAACTGGCGTATCAAGCACGAATCGGTTAGAGCTAGTTGTGGACTATAACTTCTAGTTAGTACTAGCTCAAGACTATGAAACTCATACTGTAAATATTGTAGCTTACAATATGCCTGCAACTTTTGTAAGCCTGAAACGCTATCCAAAAGACACACCAACTGGGAGTATGATAGAATCAGGATAACAAGCATTCACCTCATCGTCATATCAATATAAAGGTTAACTGGCAAGCGGTTCACATAAGTTATCTCTCCGACTTGGTCACATCCCGCTGTTAAGCGAAGATTCGAAAATGATTTTAATAGTGTAGCTGCCAGTACTATGCACTCCTTCATTGCAAGATGTTGTCCGGGACATCTTCTAGGGCTGCCAGTGAATGCCCAATGTTTCAGAGCCCTTTCACGGTCAATAACCTTACTATTTGGAAGGAACCAATTCTCTGGTCTGCAACCATCACACTTCTAATAATTCATTCTGGCGGTCTTACCTGAACTCGGCTCCTCCATATTCCTCACTCTTCATGGCCTCCCCAGTCATCATAATTATGACTGTGCCAGGGCTCACCATCTTTCCTTCGATGGAGTAGGGAACCGTGGTGACGTAAGGCATCGGACCAGGAGTAGAGTTGTTCATCTAAAATTAAAAGATGAGTATTATCAACATGAGCAAGTCAAGTCAAGAGTTAACTGCATTATAGAGCAGGTTCGGAATCCGAACCTTAGATTGAGACGACGGATTTCTCAAATCATGCTTACTCGAAGAGTTTCGAGGATGCAAGCTTCGACATAGGGTAATTGATTGATATCTTCATCATCCTCGGGAGCCCTCCCCAAAGCATCAAGCTCTGCTCTAGCTGTAGCCTGAGCATCTGGGTGGATGCACATCAGATAAAGGAACTGTTAAGGAACTGCTGGTCTTCTGTGTTACTGGAACTCGATGCAGCCATGATATAGAATAGTGCAGATAGT
>JAAPAO010000737.1:0-14965 GCA_013115145.1 Perkinsus chesapeaki
CCTTTCTATTATATCTCCTCTTCCGTATCACTAGTAACATATTTCCTATCAAACTCCTTTCTATTATATCTCCCCCGAGAAGCGCACTTCTTCGAGACCGTATGGCTCTTCCGCATGGGATCTTTGTAGGTATAGAACAGAACAACAGTTAATAGCAGCAATGGAGCCACAGAAGGAGATAGGCCTCTTTAGAGTGGATGCTGAGGCATTCCAAAGGATACTTAAGCCTAATCCAGTAAAGTGTCTGGAGAAGCTTCAAAGGTAGTAGGGGTGGATGATGATGATAACGTGGGATATGTAATGAGGATATTTAAGGTATATACCTGAGATGGCAATGGCAAGGATACATGATCTATCGGAGCAGTTGAAGGAAGCTAATGAAAGGCTGGGTCATCTGCCGACCAATGTGGAGGAGTTTGTGCACTTTACTACGTATCTTGGTAACCTAGCGGGGACAAGTGGAAAAGGAGGAGAAGGAGTTAGTGAGGAGATAGAAGGTTAGTGTTTATAGGGTATTCAATAACAGCTGGTTGTCAGGGAAAGATACCAAGGAGGTTGATGAGCAAGCTTCTGCTGCTGGTGCTATGGTCCCAGTAGAGGAAGGGATGGCAGTTGATGAGAGCATAAGCCTTCAAGTGATGGAGGGTCGCCAGCAGGATGTGGCTGATCTTATGGACTTGGTTAAAGAGTTTAATATTAAAATAACCACTAAGCAAAGAACAGCGTTTATGGAGCTCTCACAGACTCTCAGTAGTTTGAGGAATCAGATTGAATTCTCACAGGAGAATACAGAAGCTAATATCAATAGGTTCATTAAGGTAAGAGAATCTTTAGGTCGACTTGGAGACATTTTGATCGATTTGTGGTATAGGAATTGGACCAGGAAATACCCTGCATGCTTGACTGTGTTACCAAGGGCTTTGACAAGTTGAAGGATGCTCAATTGAGTGATGAGTCATTGGCTTCCTTTAAAGAAGGTCGAGAGGGGGTGTTGGCGACATTGGATCAAATAGACGCTCATGTTGAGGCGGTATTGAAGGATTCTAAAAGGTAACTTTATGAGGTATCTTTGCTGGATATAATTGGTTTTAGGATTAATGATTACCAGGAGGCTTTGAAGGTTGAGGTCACACCATTTGAGAAGGTTGATGAGCTTAAGGTAAGCTCATCTTGAGAGCTGCATCGAAAGTTAGGAAAGCCGTTGTATTGTGGATTTCGCATTAGAAAAGCCGAATAAAAGTTTAATAAAATAATATCTATTCTTCCTTTTGCCCTTGTTCTCCTCCGTTAATATTGAACAGGTCCTGTTCAATAGTGTATCGCGTATGTGGAGGTCTTTGGAGGAATGGGAGCAGACCAGCGAAGAATGGCTACAATGGCGATTCGGTCTGGTCGATGTTGATAAGATATCAAAGGAAGTTGCAGTGTACCAAAAAGTCGCGATGCAGAGTGTGAAGCAACTAGAGACCAATGCAGTAGCCGTTGGCTTCACACGTAAGGTTACGGCCTTTAAGAATACACTACCAGTAGTTATGGCACTAAGGTAGTAGTCTACTACTATGGTTGTAATGTGATGATGATGATGATGCTGCCTCTGCCTCTTAGGAACTCTGCATTAAAAGAAAGGCATTGGACGGAGATACATGAGATTATTGGGGTTGAACTGGACCTGGAGAGTGATGAGCTAACATTAGGGGCATTGTTGGGTATGGGAGTTGATAAGAGCATGGAACAGATTCAGGAGATATCTGGACGGGCTGGAGCTGAACAAGTAGGCTAGTTTAACGGGCTCACATTTGCTATTTTTATTATATGTTCCTTCCTTTTAGTCATTGGAGGAAATGCTTGATAAGGTGAAGCGTGTTTGGGAGGATTTAGAGCTGGTTGTGAATCCATATAAAGACAGCAAGGAGGTGTTTATATTGGTAAGCAGCAGTTTAGATATCTTAGCCCGTTATTCACCTGCTGTAGGGATCTGTTGATGATGTTATAACAGCATTGGAGGACTCCCTGGTCAACATCTCTACCATCTCTGGCAGTCGGTAGGGAGTTTTTACGCTTTTTCCATCAGAATGTATTGTCGGCGTCTCTTAGCTTCGTTGGCCCTATACGGGATGAGGTTGAGGAGTGGCAGAAGAACCTTATGCTGTTCCAAGAGACTCTAGATGAGTGGTTAGCAGTCCAGAGGAATTGGGTGTATGTGTCACCCATGTCTCGATGAGGTGCAGTGGCCTCTTCAGATACCTCGAGTCGATCTTTAGCGCGGGCGATATCAAAAAACAGTTGCCTATCGAATCGGCCAAGTTCATGGAGATTGATCAGCATTGGCGCAATATAATGAAGGATACTAACGATTACAGTGTGGCTTTGGTGGCGGCAACAAAGCCTGGACGTTTGGAGCAGTTCAAGGAGTTCAATGAAACATTGGATCAAATACAAAAGTCATTGGAAGAATACCTCCACTCCAAACGGAAAGCCTTCCCGAGATTCTTCTTCCTCTCGAACGATGAACTGCTGGAGATCCTCGCCCAAGCTAGGAGAGTCCAAGCAGTTCAGCCACACCTTCGCAAATGCTTTGATAACCTCGTTAAGCTTAGATTTGGTACCGATGATGACGATAAGAATGCCGGTGGTGGGGCCTCCTCCGCGGGGGCGGGGGCTGCTGATATTGTTGGTATGATCTCCAGCGAGGGTGAGGAGATACCATTCTTTAAAGTATTGAAGGCTAGAGGGAATGTGGAGAAATGGCTATTGGAAGTGGAGGAGTACATGGTTAAGAGCATGCATGCAGTTATGAAGAAGGGATTTATTGATTACCCGGAACAACCTAGAAAGGAATGGGTCGCTGAAAAAGAGGCGCAAGTGGTGTCGTGTGTTGGTATGATAATGTGGTGCGCTGAGACAGAGAGGATATTACAAGGCAAAGATAAGGAGAAGGTGGTCGACTCTATGAGAATTTGGTACGTCTATCGTCTCGGTGCTTCAAGGGGGGTATGGTGACTATTGTGTCAGGTATCAACGGAATGTTACGCAGTTGGAGGAGCTGACTGATCTGGTGCGATCTAAGCTATCTTCCATTCAACGACGATCGGTGGTGGCATTGGTAACTCAAGATGTACATAATAGAGATATCATCGAGGATTTGGCTGAGAGTAATGTCGTATCGACTTCTAGTTTCAAATGGCAACAACAGCTAAGGTGAGTGGAGGGATGTTAGTGTTGGGTGTGTAATGGTAATTAGATACTATTGGGATGCGGAGGAAGATGATTGTATAGTTAATCAAGTTGATGCTGTTATTCGTTATGGATACGAATATCAAGGAGCAACTACGAGGCTCGTTATAACACCGTTAACAGACAGGTAAAAAAACGCGAAAAGTTCCGATGCGGGGACTCGAACCCCGGTCGCGTGGGTGAGAGCCACGAATCCTAACCAGCTAGACTACATCGGATGTTGAATGAAGGTTACTATTAGGCTGTTGTATCGCTTCTTTTTAGATGCTGGATGACCATTACCGGTGCGCTCCACATTAAGCTCGGAGCTGCCCCCGCCGGTCCGGCTGGTACCGGGAAGACCGAGAGTACCAAGGATCTCGCAAAAGCTTTAGCCAGGCAATGCGTTGTCTTCAACTGCAGTGATCAGATCGATTATAAAATGATGGGAAAGCTCTACAGTGGAGTTGTTACTGCTGGTGCTTGGACATGCTTAGATGAATTCAATCGTATATCCATTGAGGTGAGCATCATCATCACCACACCTATGAGGGGGAGTGGCTCTTATTTAGGTGTTGAGTGTCATAGCTCAACAGCTATTGACAATCCGAGTAGCATTATTGAATGACCAACAAGAGTTCATGTTTGAAGGGTTCATGCTCCAACTTAAACGTGAGTTATCTGACACCTCTAGCTGCACTAATGCTGGACCCTTTTCTTCCTCAGCTACCTGCGGTGTGTTCATTACCATGAATCCTGGTTATGCTGGGAGAACTGAGCTGCCTGATAACTTAAAGGTCCTCTTCCGACCGATGAGTATGATGGTTCCAGATTACACTCTTATCGCTGAGATTATGCTCTTTGCAGAAGGTGGGTTCGATCCCGGCACTCGTCATTCCGCACATCGTCCTCTCAGGCTTTAGCACCGCCAAGAGGCTCTCTGGGAAGTTCACAAAACTTTATAAGCTCTCATCAGAGCAGCTCTCTAAACAGGATCATTATGACTTCGGTATGCGTGCGGTTAAATCGGTGTTGGTGATGGCTGGGAGCCTGAAGCGTTCGGATCCGGACCTTAATGAGGACGTGCTGCTTATTAGAGCTATGAGAGACTCTAACGTACCCAAGTTCCTGGCTGCTGATCTACCTCTGTTCTATGCTATTGTTGGAGACCTTTTCCCGGGTGTTGAAGTGCCCTATATCGACTATGGTGTTTTGAGGGAGGCTGTTGATCACTCGGTGAAGAGCGCCGGGCTGCAGGTGGTCGACGCTCAAGCAAAAAAGGTTATTCAGTTGTACGAGACCTTTAATGTGCGGTTTGGTGTTATGCTTGTGGGCCCGACTACTGGAGGGAAGACAGTTATCTATCGTACGTTGGCCAAGGCTTTAACAAAACTTAAGGAGGATGGCCATGCTGATGAGAACTACCAAACTGTACGATACGATGTGCTCAATCCTAAGTGCATTACAATGGGAGAGCTCTATGGTGAATTCAATGAGCTCACACAGGAATGGACAGATGGTCTCGGCAGCTCATTGATGAGGGCGAATGTTGCCGATGAAACTCAAGACTGGCGGTGGACGGTCTTCGATGGCCCTGTTGATGCTATCTGGATTGAGAGTATGAATACTGTCTTGGATGATAATATGACACTTTGTCTTGCTAATGGTGAACGTATTAAATTGAAGCCTGAAATGAGAATGCTGTTTGAAGTCCAGGACTTAGCCGTGGCATCTCCAGCAACAGTATCGAGATGTGGTATGGTTTACGTGGATCCTCTTGATCTAGGTTGGAGACCTTTCGCCTGCACTTGGCTCTACAATCATCTACCTGAAGGCGCACCCTACACTAGTGGTGTACGAAGCAAGATCTGGGATCTCATGGAGAGGCACCTCGACCCTGCCATCGCCTGGATTCGCCGTAACTCCACTGAACCTGTCACAACTGTTGACCCGCAGCTTGTCTACTCCTTCTGTCATCTCTTTGAGGCAATCCTCTCTTGGGAGGCTTCAACTCGGCACGGTGCTGCAAGTTCTGATTGTGACACAGAGAAGAATCCAATGGTCGACTTGCGTAAGCTCAACCCTTCTGACGAGGAGTCTGCCAAGTTGCTTGATAAGATAATTCAAGGAGCATTTTGCTTCGCCATGGCCTGGTCCATCGGAGGATCTTGCGATACTAAAAGTCGCCAACTTTTTGCACAATACTGCGAACAAGAATTCGAATCGATATCCTTCCCCCGTGGAGGAAGCGTCTACGATGGGTATGTTGACCTTAACAAGGGGAGTAGATTCTTACCATGGGAGGACCTTGTCCCCAAGTTCTCCTACAAGGAGACAGATAGCTACCTTCAACTTCTTGTGCCAAATGTCGATAGCGTTCGATTCTCGTATGTAGTTGATAAGATGCTCACACAACAGAAAAGCGTCTTCCTAACAGGAATGACTGGTGTGGGCAAATCAGTGATCCTCGGTAATCTGTTGGAGAAGATGAAGGTCCATTCTAAAGTGGTACCGGTGGCCATGACCCTTAGTGCCCAAAGCAATGCATCGAGAATACAGCTGACAATAGAAGGCAAACTCGAGAAGAAGAGGAAGACCCTCTTAGGGGCTCCTGTTAACAAGACCATTGTTATACTAGTTGATGATGTTAACATGCCTGCAGTGGAGGAGTACGGTGCTCAACCACCAATTGAGCTCCTCCGGCTCATGCAGGATCTTGGTGGCTTCTATGACAGGAAGAAGCTGTTCTGGAAGGATGTTGAGAATACCACCTTATTGCTGTGTGCAGCTCCGCCTGGTGGTGGGCGTAATGAGATGACTCCAAGGTTCACTCGTCACAGCATGGTCCTTTGTATGCCCAACACATCCAATGATGCCATGTCTGTTATATTCTCATCGATCGTCAATGGCTTCTTTACCACGTACAAGTTCAAACCAGACGTTCAGGCTCTGGTGAACTCCATGGTGGGAGGGACCATTGAGTTCTATGAAAAGATATCAAGTGACCTTCTTCCCACCCCTGCTAAATCGCATTATCTTTTCAACCTACGAGATGTCTCCAAGGTCTTCCAAGGAGTCCTCATGGCTCGGCCAGCCAGCTGCAATTCAGCAGACAAAGGCGTGAAGCTTTGGATCCATGAGATGTCTCGAGTGTTCTATGATCGTCTTATAAATGAAGAGGACCGCAAGTGGTACGTGGACACTTTAATGAAGTTGGTTAAGGTGAAGTTCAGAGCTGATAATCTCCAAGCCTCCGACGTGTTCGGAGACACTCCTTTGATGTGGGGCGACTTCCTTCGGCCTGGATCAGATAATAAAGTTTACGAAGAGATCGCTGATCTGGCTAAGATGGCCAGAATACTTGAGGACTTTAATGATGAGTATAATCTTACCCATTCAACTCCAATGAATCTGGTATTCTTCAAGGACGCCATGGAGCACGTTGCTCATATATCTCGCGTACTACGGCAGGAGCGCGGCAATCTCTTGCTCGTTGGGGTAGGTGGTAGCGGCCGACAGTCATTGACCAGACTGTCGGCCAGCATGGCTGAGATGGGAGAGTTTGAGATAGAGCTTACTAAGGGATATGGAGTAGATCAGTTTAGAGAGGATGAGAAGGCCTTTTTGATGGGTGCAGGGTCAGCCGAGGGAAAACAGACACTGTTCTTGCTTAACGATACACAGATAATCAGCGAGACCTTTTTAGAGGATATTAACAACGTACTTAATGCAGGAGAGGTTCCAAACCTCTTCCCATCAGATGAGATGGACAGAATCATTGGCGACCTCAGACCAGTTGCGAAGGAGAATAACCGAAGTGAAGCCAAAGACGCGGTTTGGAACTACTTCATTGAGAGGGTGAAAGGCAATCTTCACATAGTCCTGGCCATGAGCCCTGTTGGTGATGCTTTGAGGATCCGAATGAGAATGTTCCCAAGTCTGGTAAACTGTACCACAGTAGACTGGTTCCACCCTTGGCCGGATGATGCTCTCTCCTCCGTGGCCACGAGGTTCCTGGAAAAGATCGAAGCACTGGACGATGCAATGAAGGCAAATCTTGCTCAGGAGTGTGTGGTGGTCCATCAGAGTGTTCTGAGGTGGAGCGAGGTGTTCCTGGAACGATTACGAAGGCACGTTTATTCAACACCTAAAAGCTATCTCGATCTCATCCATTTGTACACAGAAATGCTCAGCGAAAAGCGCGATGAAAAGATGCGTGTGCAAAAGAGACTGGTGGTTGGTCTGGATAAGCTAAGGGAAGCCAACTCGGTTGTCAGCAGCCTGCAGGAGGAGCTCACAGCTTTACAGCCCATCTTGGCCCAGAAGAAGGTCGAGACTGACGAGCTCATCATAGTGGTTACAGAGGAACGAAAGAAGGCAGATGAAGTTGCTGCAAAGGTTGCCTCCGAAGAGGCTGTTGTGAGGGAACAGGCTGAGACGGTCCAAGCGATCCAAGCCGACGCTCAGAAGGATCTAGATGTGGCGATGCCAGCATTGGAGAAGGCTATCAAGAGCCTCGATGCCTTGGATAAGAAGGATATCACTGAGATTAAGAGTTTTCCCAAACCACCAGCATTGGTGATGATGACGATGGAAGCTGTGAACACTTTATTGGGTACGATCCATCATGGTCTGGTTTATGTCAAGTGTTGGTGATTTAGGTGAGAAGCCTGACTGGGACACAGCAAAGAGGGTTCTGTCCGATAGTCAGTTTATGACCAAACTTAAGGAGTACGATAAGGATAATATACCACAGAGCGTCCTCAAGGTAATTAACCACTCCCACCGACACGGCAGGATTGTTTTGGTAGAAATTGGAGAAGTATATTGTAAAGCCCGAGTACGCCCCTGACTCTGTTGGTAACCAGTCCAAAGCGGCAAAGTCACTTTGTATGTGGACGCACGCTATGGATACGTAAGAGATACGCTTCTGTGATAATGAGGATGAGCTGTGAGGCTAGATACTCTAAGGTGGCTAAGACTGTTGAACCAAAGAAGAAAAGGCTTGAGGAAATGAACAAACAGTTGGCTGAGGCTACTGAGGCAGGCTGCTGCTGCTGCACTTGGAGAGCATCACTGTAACGTGGGGTCATGTTTAGATTCTAACAGGCAAACAGAACGATCTTAAAGCTATACAGGACAAGGTGGCTGCACTGAAACAGAAATTGGATGATACAGAAGCGGAGAAGGACAGGTGACCTCGAAGGAATCTTTTAATGTCGGTTGCTATAATGTGTGGTTTAGGCTAATTAAAGAGGCAGAGCTAACTCAAGCTCGTTTGCAACGCGCTGAGGTCCTGACTGTTGGCCTGGCTGGAGAATCGGTAACATCTGCTTTGTCTTGGTGGAGACGACAGCTTGGTTAGGTCCGATGGAAGGAGACTGTTGAAAAGATGGATGCCGAGATTGAAGCACTCACTGGAGATGTGTTCCTCTCAGCCGCAGCTATTAGTTACTTTGGGCCCTTCACTGGACAGTAAGTGAATGACCTCGGGATGTCATCATCATTCAGCTGCACTTCACCATTAGATATCGTAGAGAGGTTGTCGGAGAATGGTTATCAAACATGCAGCAGCTCGGTATACCATGCTCGGAGGCCTTCAGTCTTGTTGGTGTTATGGGCAATCCAGTACAAGTGCGAGAATGGAATCTTCAAGTAGGCTGCGTCTTACTTGTCACTCAACTCTTAATGCTGCCTCTTCCATTACCGCCAGGGCCTTCCTTCCGACAGTGTATCACTTGACAATGGTGTGTTGGTTACCAGAGGAAAGCGTTGGCCACTTATGATTGATCCCCAAGAGCAGGCCAATAAATGGATTAAAAAGAAAGAAGGGGGTGGTGGCTCTACTGGCCAGTTGCAACTACTTAAGCTGGGCAATCCTAAGCTATTGCTTATAGTGGAGAATGCCATACGTATGGGTAACCCATTGCTGATTGAGGATATTGGCGAGACACTGGACCCTTCATTGGAGCCTGTTTTACAGAAGGCTGTATTTAATAATAACGGCAGACTCCAGATCCATCTTGGTGACTCGGATGTGGACTACAATCCTGACTTCAGGTGAGTGCCCCGCAGTGGCTATTAACCACCGCAACCTCGTTATGTGTATAACGATATTGATTATATAGCACTTGGTCAAGACGGATTAATCAAACAACCTTCAACATGTGATGCAGTAAAATTAATGAGTAAAAGGAATCCTTATTATAGAAATCACTGCAGTGCTGTTCGTATACCATCCTAAAATGCCCACTATAAGAGTTGACAACAGCAGAGCTGGGTTGATACTACCGCGATAGCGCTGTATTACGGTGTAGGAAATGATAATTCATCCTTAGGTTCTATATGACAACAAAACTGCCGAATCCGCACTACTACCCGGAAGTTTGTATCAAGGTAGGGCCTGGGTGGAAAGATGAGGAAGAGGAAGTGTTGTCGTACCTCAGGTCACCGTTATTAACTTCACTGTTACTTTCGAGGGACTCGGCGAGCAGCTGCTCACTTTAGTGGTCGAGTCCGAGCTGCCCGAAGTGATGAGAAGGAAGACAGAGTTGATGATGCAGCTGGATAAGGATAAGAAGACCCTTCAAGGGCTCGAGGATGAGATCCTCCGCCTCTTGAGTGAATCACAGGGCAACATTCTTGATGATGAGGTCCTGATATCAACACTACAACAAAGCAAAGTAACAGCTAAGGAGATTGAAGAGCGGGTCGCAGATGCCGAGGTCGGTTTGATAGTGGTCTCATTACATAGCCATGTCCCAGGTCACGAAAGTCGAGATTGAAGCTGCTTGTAACAAGTACCTATCAGTGAGCGAGAGAGGCAGCATACTGTAGGCGGTTGTTGTTGCTGCTGCTGCCCTACTTTCCTGTCAAGTAGCATTTATTATTATTAGGTATTTCGTGGTGGCCGATTTGGCTAATATCGACCCAATGTACCAGTTCTCCCTTTTCTACTTTGTAAAACTCTATTCGAAGATCATGCTAACGACCCTGCTGTTGTTGTTAGGTGCGCATGTTCATGTACACCATCCACAATGCGGAAAAGTCTGATGATTTGGACACTCGCTTGAAGACTCTCATCACTGGTGAGCCTTCCTATGGAGCATAGTTCCCGTTAGACTTCCCTCTTTGTTAGACATTACCGAGTACGTCTTCAAGCTGGTTTGCAGAGGTCTCTTTGAAGTTCATAAACTTATATTCTCCTTCCTAATTCAAACACAGATAGACAGGCATGCCGGCCATATCCAGAATGCTGAGTGGGGCCTACTCCTCAGAGGTTGGAGGACTGTCCATAACCCTCGTCAGCTGTTGCATCCTTGGTGATCTCAGGTGTCGGCATCCAAGACGTGTCGGGTCGGCCAAACAACCCCGACGTGGATCTAATACCGGAAAAGCAATGGCAGTTGCTGTTCGCAGTCCAACAGCTTGTTCCGCAGCTAGGGGACATTTGCTCTCATATTAATAAAAACATCGATCCTTGGCGGAGATGGTGCTGCGAGGAAGAGCCCCATCTTGTGGACCTCCCTGAGAACTATGAGAAAACACGTACGGTTCTGACCAGTGCAGACGCGTCGAGTATTCTGGCGAGCTCAGGTCCAGCGCCGAAAAAGGCAGGTAAAGGAGGCGACGAACAGAAGGGCGAAAAAAAGGCGGCGGCGGCGGCGGCGGTGGCTGCAGAGCTGAGGTAACCTCAAGTGATACATGTGAATGGGATGCGTGCTGATAGTTACTTCCGCAAACTGCTAATTCTGAAGTGCCTCTGCCCCGAGAAGGTCCTCTTCGGTGTCGGTGAGTATGTTAAGCGAACACTAGGAGAGAAGTACTGTGTGTTTGCTACACCTATGATGGAGGAAGTCTTTGCTGATTCATCTCATACCACACCTATCATATTTGTGAGTCACTCAACAGCAGCATCAGCAGCAGCCGGGGCACTTCAAGCCAAATCCTCCTGTTAGGTGTTATCAACCGGAGCCGATCCAACCCAAATGCTATTAAGATTTGCTCACGCTGAAGATTACGAGTCTAAGCTCCACATTATCTCACTTGGTCAAGGCCAAGGACCACGGGCCCAAAAGCTGATGGAGAGAGGGTACGCCGTGACTAAGAGCTGTTCATCTTGGCAAGGCTTCCTTCAGTTACGAGGAAGGCCTATGGGTGCTCCTACAGAACTGCCATTTGGCTAAGTCATGGATGCCAACTCTACAGCGTCTAGTTGAAGCTATGGAGGGCAACGCTCTTATCAGCCATCAGGTAGACCGCTCCTGGCCGCGCAGTGCCACAGTGTGTCCTTCAGTTCCGGCTCTTCCTCACGTCAATGCCTGCAGACTACTTCCCGGTACCTATATTGCAGATATCTGTAAAGTTAACGACTGAGCCTCCTAAAGGTGGTGACATTATACTACCAATGTTATAGACACGTCATGTCAGGGCTTAAAGCCAATGTTAAAAGAAGTTTGATATCACTTGATGACGATACGCTCAACAAGTCCCGAAAGGCACCGGCCTGGCGAAGACTACAGTTCTCCCTCAAGTTGTTCCACGCAGTAAGTTTGGACAACTCGTCTGTGTGAAGACGACTGCTGGTCAGGTCATCCAGGAGCGACGAAAGTTTGGCCCACTTGGATGGAATATCCGATACGAGTTCAATGACTCTGACTTGGAAACCTCCACTGTCATCCTCCATAACATGCTTGAGCTCGAGGATGCCGAGATACCTTGGGACACCATCACATTCGTGGTTGGCCAGGTAGGCCCACGCTGCACATGCTGCTGTCCCTCGTGATGATGAGTGATTCAGATCAACTATGGCGGACGAGTCACAGATGATTGGGATCGACGATGTCTGATGGCAACCTTGGGAAGGTTTGTGAATCCTGATATTATGGAGAAGGATAACTACTCCTTCTCGGCCAGCGGTATGGGGCCAATCAGCCACTTCCTGCCTGTTTCATTGCTGCCCTCAGGTGTCTATCGCCTACCCGATGGTGTTGATGAGATTGCTGTGTCTTCCTTCCGGCAGTATGTCGACTCCCTACCACTATCTGAGGTACCATAGAAGGGGCGTTGGAAATACCACTGTTGTTGGCAGGCACCGGAGATATTTGGTATGCACGATAACGCTAATATATCCTTCCAGCAGCAGGAGAGTGATGTCATTCTCAACACAGTGTTATCGATTCAACCAAGGGAATCCGGTGGAGGCGGCGGCCGCAGTGCCGATGAGATCGTCTACGAGTTGGCTACACAAATGCTCGAGCGTCTGCCTGCACCAATAACAGAAGAGTCTGCATGTAAAGAGGTCTTCGCTGTCAATGAGCAGGGAATGATGGGGAGTTTAGGTGAGATGATTGGCGGAGCGATGCAGGAATTCAACTGCTTTCAGGCACTTGTCTTTCACAGGAAATGAGTCGGTTTAATAAATTAATAGGGAGAATGAAGAAGACTTTAACCGAGTTACAGAAAGCTATAAAAGGTCTTATTGTCATGACGGCTGATCTCGATGCTATGTTTAGTGCATTGCAAAATAATTATGTACGACCTTTGACCATCTTAAGTCTACTACCGCCAACTTTATCAGATACCATCACTTTGGGAAGCTGTGGCATACCCCTCATTGAAGCCTCTAGCCTCCTGGTTTGAGGATATGATAAGTAAGGATATTACAGCTTCTTAGCAGCCATTATAACTTCTTCAGGCCGAGTGGAGTTCTTCCGAGATTGGGTCATCAATGACCAACCTGTTGCCTATTGGATCAGTGCCTTCTATTTCCCCCAAGGATTCCTCACAGCAGTAGGCCCCAGTTCCTATGGGCTCCGCTTACCCTCCTTAGGTTTTACAAGCGTATTCGCGCTTCTACATGGTGCCAGTGGACGTCCTCGGCTTTGAGTTTATTGTCCAAGACTTCGACGATCCCCTCAATGAAGTGGATGAGCCACCGACTGAGGGATGTCTGGTTTACGGTAGGCCATACTGCCCGGCATTAACTCTTCCGAAGACCTTCGTCTTGGTCAGGTCTGTATATGGATGGATGCCGATGGGACTATGAAGATATGGTACTCGAGGACCAGGATCCAGGTAAAGACATGAGTAGTGCATCTCGTAGGCAGCAGACCTATTAGGTGTTATGTACGTGAATGCTCCAACAATACATTTCGTACCGTGTAAGAACTACAAAGTGGATCCCGACCAGTACTCCTGTCCATTGTACAAGACCAGTGTCCGAGCAGGTCGGAAGCTTCTCGGTGCTGAGGACTTCAATGCTTCTGTGATCTCAGGAACACTTTCTACAACTGGTCACTCAACCAATTTCGTATTGGCCATTGATATGGATACCAACAAGCCTAAAGACCATTGGGTCCTGCGTGGAGCAGCTTTATTGACCATGCTCAATGATTGATTTGTCTATTATAGTTGTTCATCATTACGCCCACTCTTGAGTTGCTTACAAGTTGTAACTTACGCATTCTAAGATAGCATCAAAACGGGAGGAATTTACGCACGATTATAGCCGCGAAGCACAGAAGTATTAATAGTAGTTACAACAGCTAAAGTATCCGGGCACCGGGAACGTACTCCCACTGCCGAAGTCGAGTTTCCATGGAAAACATACTCGTTGGCTCCTCGGTTGATTCTGCAAGGGAGTCTGTCATGACGACTCTGAAGCTTTTGGTGCACGGTCGTGGCAGCAGGCGTCCAAAACTTAACCAACGTGTATTCCATGCCAGGATAATCTATAGCTACTGTAGGCGGTGATAGCTGCGTGCCTCAGGGATTCCCCCGCCTTTCCCTTCCTCGCTGTTCCCCGCCTATCGTCAGTCAAATATCCTTTACAGTGCTCTTGTGGTGCTAACGCACATAGTTTACTAATCTCTCATCCAATTTGTGTAGCAGTCGACAAGCTTCACTTCTTCATGTCATCCAAGGGCGTTGCTGTCGTTGGCGCTACAGGATTGTTCGGCAAGGAGATTTCCCTCTCGTTGTTGAAGTTTGGTCATAAAGTAGCTGCCTTTACCCGTAACATCGATGACAAGAAAAGTATCATAGAAGAGCTTCAAAAAGCTGGAGCTACGGTAAGTAATCTCCCTGCGTATCCCCGTTATTGTCTCTTTACAGGTAGTAGAGATCCCAGACTATACGGACGAGACCGCGGTGGCCAATGCCTTCCGTGGCCACAAGGTTGACACTGTTATTTGTGCCGCTAGTGGGACAGCCCATATTCTTAAAGATGTCCAGGGGCATATCATTGATGCAGCTGTCAAAAGTGGCACCGTCGAACGCTTCTGCCCTGATGAGTTTGGCCTCCACACTGGGGCCACTCCGTGGGGTATCTCCGAGATGATTGATGCCAAGAAGGAAATGCAGGAAAAAGTCCGCAATTCCGGCTTGAAGTGGACATGCATCCTTGTTGCTGGGCTCTTCTCATACTTCTTGCCTTCTTTAAAGAGGAAAGGTGGCTTCGTCGAGTCTTATGGCAACGTGGACGTTATCTCCCATAATAATTCTCTTGAAGATGCTGGCCTTATGATTGCTTTGGCTGCTACTGATGACCGCACTGTAAACAAGAATGTGCAGTTCCAATACAATCCTGTAGTGACTTTTTAATCACCACAACTGTTGTGGTGATTAAATCTGTCTTAAATCTGTCACAGTGACACTATGACTCTTTGTGAGTTGTGTCACAACTCACAAAGAGTTATTAAAGTTTAACCTTATTTATTGTATTTACAGTGTGATTACAACTACACTAGCT
>JAAPAO010000738.1:0-14895 GCA_013115145.1 Perkinsus chesapeaki
CTCAACCCCTGTTTTCTATGGCATCAACTGTAGAGTTACCGGCACAGATAGAGAACAGAACCGGCCAAGACACATGGCGTAAGGATTCAAAGGTGAAGCGACAGACCATGCTTGTTCACTAACAACAGGCTCAAGTTAAGCCAAGCGATCCGTCTATCTCCCAGTGCGAACTTATAGATTGACTCTAGTAGCAGATCGTTGCAGTGTCTGGTAATCACTTCGTTGTGGTGTTTTGCTTATTGGGTGCATAACATTCAACCTTACACTTTCAACCGCTATAACTTCCCCGCTAACATACAGTTGTGGCCGAGCGATCCGAGCAGATACCATTTAAGAACTAAAACCGAACCAGATCAATCCAATCGTTTAGACGCCCCTCGACGGCCGAAAGGTGGACTGTGATAATGCTTTACTTCAGAAGTTCAGACCATTTCAACTTCTATTGAAGATCTTCCTCAGCGTTATCAGAATCTATTGCATTCCACTATACTATACTTTATTACACTTAACTTCACTTTCCCACTATACATGTTAATGTATGCAATCTCTTTGGCCTCCCCGCCACGTAACTACAACCCAACTCATCCCGTCCCTCAGAAACATTTATTAACTCTATCATACTTAATTCGCCACACTAGGAACTGTGCCAACCCGGGCGCTTGTAGGGCATGCTCGGCCTTCAAACATCCATATTTGGTGCTTATCAAATCGGAAGATATTTTGTCAAATTGACCCATCCTCACCGGGATGAACTCCGCCATACCATCCGCAATCGTACTCTCAATCAGACTCCCTCCAGAGGCCGCTAGACTCAACTTCAGTGCCCGTCCGCCACACAGCCCCAGCAGCGGCAAACCGATAAAATGCAAGGATTGCAGGAGGAAACCTGGAGCGAGGGAGAGATTCAAAACTGCGACGCACGTCATCGAGAAGGCGAAAATCATCGACCATTTCAGCGCCCTCGCCAACATCCTGAGGAACAATTTTTTCATGTCCCAAAATATGTACTTTACTTCTCCCTGCTAAACTTAGCCCACTCGATCACGTCCGCTGGGCCATATTGCTCTGGGTCATAATAAACAACCAAACATGGGCGGTCTTCCGGAACTCCACGAGAAGTCACCACCGCGCACCGAAATAAAGTGGCTTCGAGAGGATCGAAACGAGATGACCTAAGTTAATTTCTGTGAGGGATGATAATTCACTCTCAACAAAGTTGACCAATCCGACATCCGCGATCGTCATTTTCAAATCTAGCTAGAACACTTCGGATGCGGTAGCTACAGTCATTCAGTGAACCGCGCTTGGGAGGCGGCCTGAGCCCGTTCTCTGCACTGCCCCGTGCACACACGATTGTAGTTTATCTCTCTTTTCCCATTGTCTACTCTAATCGTTGGGTTGATTCAGTGCGTATATCATTATATGTTCACCACCTTCATCAACAACGATTCTCACTTGTCCTCAAACTACATTACCTTGAAAACCTCGAACCATTTCGTGGAGCCGATTACATGCCTGCAGCACTCGACATAGCACTCGATAAATGTCGGACACTTTCACCGATAACCAGACAGCACTTTAGAGTATACTACTCGATGACAATACAGTGTTAAGTCATCATCAAAGTAGTCCCATCACCCCTAAACACTCCAATTGCAGGCGAATGAGAGCGTTGTTGCTCGAGACCTAGTGAAAGACGCCAGCCATGACCATCAGTTGCCCGAGGCCATAATCACACCTACAGCGCCCTGATAGCGTATTCAGTACGTAACCTGACTATTTTCCTGACTTCTCCCCCTTTCCATTCTATTACATTTGGTTTTCCATCCAATTAGCCAGCCTGACTCGACCTATCTCTCGCATAGGCTCTGTCTTCTCCAATTCATCGATGATATCAATTATCCTATTAAACGCGGACAACTTTCCTAGTCTTGGTTCTCGTATGGCATACACCACTGGCCCGCCTCCGCCGGAGTGTTTAATAGGTATAAGACGATGACGAAAGAAGTATAGACGAGCCACTGACATAATCCATGAGACGGGACAGCCGCCGACACAACAGCCTGACCAAGGACTAGACACTTCAACAGCGAATGGAGATCCATGAACAACGAAGTTGATACGGGTTAATTTTGAGGGAAGATAATAATACAACTTGAGCTTCATCTCTGCATTGGGCGTCCTGTTAATGAATACAAAACATCGATTTTGAACATATGTCATTTGCTGCCATGGAGCACCTAGAGATACTTGTAAAATACTATCAATTATAACACCCTCACCCGCCATGCATTATCATACCGCACTTTCCTATAATCGTATTTAATACCACCATGCCCCTCCCTCCTTTGATGACCTGTAACCCAATAAATGTTAGAAGTCGAAAAAGCAATATTGTCGTAAACAGTGTAAGGAACCGCTACTCGACTTAGGCGATTTCTCGCTCCAAATCGAGAGCTCTATGAAGGCTTCTGAAGAATTCGTTGGCCGATATAACGTATGATGCAAAATTCATGTTCGCGACGAACCTAACCTCAAAAATATCTTTACTGCATGAAGCTAAGATACCCTTACATTTCAGCAGCTTCCTCAGCCGTCACTAACTCAATACCAACCAGCTTGCATATATGGTTGAGAGCCGTCTTAAGCTGAGCTGGCTCCTTCAGAAGCCTCTCACCACTGGCACTCCCCGCAGTAGCACCTAAAGTAATGTTTAACAATACACAACGGACCGGGGCTTTTCGTACGTCCGAAACTTTCCAGGCAGGCGACTTGGAAATCGCCTTGGTCTCTGAGAAGTCGACCAAGAGCCTTTACGGAATCATCGTGCTCTTGGATGGTATCTTCAGTCTGTCATAAAATCGATCAACCGTTTCATGACATATAACACTTACATCAGCCGCTGTGACTCGCTCAGAGTCTCCATTAGGGTCCACCACGGGAATGGCCATACCGATAGCGCTGGCCTCCCACTCTTCCGGAATCAACTGACCGTCTTCCATAGCCATTTTCAATGATAATAGTTAAGTAACTCCTATCAATAGCAAGCTTAGTCGCTGCAAAAAATAAAAAATACCCTCACCGGGGATCGAACCCGGGATCAATATCAGCGCTCTTTCTTTCTCGCTCGCCTCAAAATACTGGTCAACACTGCGACTAGGTATTGGTAAGGAAGGGGCGAATAACGTGGTAAAGCATGGTAAGACAGTCATACAATACACCAGCCAACACTTAATGATGGTACAGTCTCATGACACTGTGGACAGGATAATGTCGGACTTAGCCTACCACCGTGCAATCTGAAGGAGAAGGAACGGTATTATAGTAGACCAAAGCATCTTATTGCTAACGGAGGAGATATTCAATAAATTTATCAAACAGTGGCATCTTTCACTCGGGAAATACGGAAAGCTTAAGGGTTTAAGTTGAACACTTTAATTGAGTTACCCCAAGGAAAGAGCACAAGCCAAGCAACGCGCAACAAAGAGATAGATTTTTTGAACGAAGCCTACTCGTACCTACGGGCACCATTCAATAGCATTGTATCAAATAAACTAGACCGCTGCTAGAATTCGGGAGCGTTCTACTTCGACCTGCTGTCTACTCACTCGCACGTCATATCCAACTGGTCGATGCTGCTGCTAGGATCGGGTCTAGGCCACTGCGTGTATCCAGCTGCCTGGCATGGTCGCCGTCGCTTTGGTTTAACTATCGCTGGTAGAGTACAAGGCACATCTGGTGTTTTACACCTAGCAGGCGGTGATCGATGTGATCGGGGATCAACCTGACGAGTAGAAAAGCGGAGTAAATATATGAGCAACCAAACTGCTAGGAACCTACGAGGAAGACAATGGCCAAAGACAAACAAAGGAAGATTTAGAAGCTTCTAATAAGAACGCGATAAGCACTGAAAATCACGACAGGTTGCTCGCAATGCACCGATATGAATCATTGGGCGTACTTGCAGAGAATGAAAGTTTCAATATCAGTCATCGATCTTTAGCTTTACAACTTGTGGAGTGCAAGAAAAGTAACGAAGATGGAGATTTGCCGGAGCTTCTCTGAACTGTCGGAACTACAGCTTACTTGTTCGCTTGGCTCAAGTAGCTTGGCCACCACGCATTCCGCAAGCTCTCGCAGTAGCACGCTCTGAAGAGAATCCAATTGTTAGTCGATCCTCAGAGACCAGCATACCTGGTTCTCGCTATAGAGCTGGTAGTCCTGAGATTCCTGGACACGGAGGGGATCTTGCATTATAGTTCGCAAAACCTGAGTCACATCCACGCCGCCAGAAATCCTCTTTCCTACGCGGTTTTTCCGACGGTGCTTAGAGAACTGCGAGAGTCTGAAAGAAAGGATCATCGTTTAATGGGAAAGTACGAGCAACCTTTTTGTCATCTTGTCAACGTTGTATTTCTTAGCATCGACTGAGCCGGCTTCGAGGTGCAGCGATGTCAAGGAGCCGGGGGCGGCTGAAACACGCGATGGTTGATAAACAATTAAAGTTGATTGAGATCAGTTGAATAGAGTTAATAGCGTTAAAGTTAAACTAGAGTTAAAAAAATAAAAAATAATTATCTCCATCATTCGAGATAGAAGCGGCTATTGAAGGAATGCAAAGTCTGAAGGGCTGCTAGCCTAACAGTGTTACGTGACCTGTCTTGCCACTCGCTGGGAATCGAACCTGTGCCTCTTACTCTCCATATCATCATCACTCCAATCGTCGCCACTAGAATCGTTCGCCAGAAGCTTTTTCCAAGCATCCCCGTCTCCGTCAAACTGTTGTCGCATAGCGAAGTGGTTTCGACCTCTCACCCTCTGAGGTAGTCTCCTAGCCAAAAAAGTCACGAGCCACGAAATTGATAATCAGCCCCACCTGGACCCTTCCCCGTTCAGCAGCCCAAGTAGCGTTTCAGATACCTGAAGTCGGAAGAATCGCCTTTCAGAAATGCCGAACGCGTCGCACTCTCGCCATAAGTTTGCTATACCAACGTTCCGCTAAATCACGCTTTCTTGACACCCTGTCTAGAGAATCGAGATGGAGACGATCGAAGACGTTCATCCATGGCTTGGCTTGTGTGCCACCAAGAGCCGACCTAATTTGCACAAATATTTAGCACGCATGCGCAAGCCTACTGTCGCGGTCTCTTCTGTGTTCCGTTGTCATCAGATGGATTTAGAAGTTCGGTCATCTCCCGCAGCTCTTGCTCCAAGAATATCGCCTTTCGTCGCTCATCTTCGTACATCTGACCATTGTCAAATAGTTCCGAAGTCTTTCTCAATGCAACTTACTTTTTTGTATTTTTTAAACTTTCCGAGCTCTTCAACCGCCTTATTCGATTCCGCCAAATCGATCGCGAGCTGCTCAGCCCGAAGAGTCATCCGCTTGTGCTCCTTCTGAACGTTTGCCATTTGGGCCTTTTGCTCATCAAAAGCCTTCTGTTGCGCCTCGACCTCTCTACGATACTCTTCTTTGGCTTCTTGCTCTTGCCGTTTAAACTCTTCGAATGCCTCTTCTCTCTTCAATCGCTCCTCTTCTAACTGAAATACACACTCTCTATTCAGCTCTAAAGAGGACATCGAAGTTCGCTGAATTAGGGACTTCCATTATCCGGATCTCCTACTGTCATTCACTGTTCAAAATTCAATTTCATTGGGTTTTCGCAACAAGAGCGAACGAAAGACAATTCCTTACCTGCACTTGTAACACTCCAATTTCTTGAGCTTCCTCTTGGAGCTTCTCAAACTCGGCCGTTAGCGACACGAACTCCTCCTCCTGACATTAATTCTCTCCAGAGATGAGAGATCATCATGGTACTCACCTTGCTGGCTAAGGACCGTTGGACATCGGCAACTACTTCCAAAGCCTCTGCCTTATCCGCCTCCAAAGCCTTGATGCGCTCAGCAAGCTCATCTCTTTCTGCTGTGATGGTGTCTTTCTCAGTTTGGAGCTAATAGAGTATTTATTCGGCCTTCACATTAAAACAGTTCTAATTCAATATAAAGGGCCGATGATATTCGATAATGCATGTCTATAGATCACACGCCTTTCCACATTACACGCAAAGAGCTCCCTACTTATCTATAACAACATTACACTACCACCGTAAGTCCGTGTTCCTTATGCACATGCTAATATGAACTATACGTGGTAGCGATTCCCTTATACCAATATTTACCAACAATAGCTTATGAATGCCTACTCGCTAACAGATGCACTCCCCAATAAAGAAAGAGGTGCTTCCTTACCCGTTCTATCTCTGGCTTCACAAGCTCTAACTCGGCCGTTGTCGCGTCGAGTGCTTCGGACAACTGAGCGGCACTCCAGGCATCAATACCATTGGCACAATACTTACCTTTTCGATCTCAGTTTCCAGCTCGGATATTCTCAAGACTTGAAGCTCACAGCTGTGCTTCAACTTAGCCATCTCTTCCTCAATCTACACAAGCTATAAACCATCCCAAGGCCCACAGTCGGCTCACCTCAGCTCCCATCCAATCCAGAGCACCCGGCTGGCTCGCTACCAATGCCTTCAAAGCATCTCTGACAAGAAGAAGCCGTCCATAGCGCATTAGGGTCTCTTTCGTTCACCTTAGTGTCTTATTTGGCCTTTCAAGCATCAGCCTTAGTCTCTCATTGCATATATTCAAGACCAGCTCCTTCAGTTCCTCGTCCAGATGGGAAACAGGATCATAGAACACCACCTAACAGATGATCATTCCGCTGCAGGATCCATAAGCAGCCGACCTCGAGCTCGCCCTTGTTCATAGTGACTCCTTCCATATCCGCTTGAGGCCCTCGTATTTGCCCTCTCATTCCGGAGACATCTTGAAGATATCTTTTCTGAGCATTCCTGCTTGATGCTACCAGCTGAGCGTATCTGAAATGGAGCCATTGCTTTTAGCAGCTGCCGTAACACAACGCCCACTTCTCCTCTATAATGGCTTTGTCCTCAAGGTCTCGCTTAACCACAAGATAACATCGTCCCACCATATTCTCAGCAAACTCGTGGACACGTTGGTGGTCTGAGAGGATTCATGCTGCGTGCTTGCGCCCATCCGACGCCCACGCGGCTCTGCTAGCTGCACTGAGGATTTCGGTGAAGTAACTTTGAATAAATCTGCTAGGCACTGAAGGAGGAATAAGCTAATCAAAATGTGAATGCACTTCGAGAACTTACAGAGTCAACTTGGTGTTTGATAAGTGAGTCTCCTTCCTCGTCAATGAGGCACTTCCGGATGAAACTAATCTTGCTGGCCAGGCTGTCCCTACGAAGCATACATGATTTTATGATGACACGGTGGGTGGTCTCAGTCTCACTTATCGTCCAGAATCGCTTGGCGCCTATCCCTTGTTTGTGGCTCTTGAGGCTCAATTTCTCCAACGAGACGGGGCTCCGCTACCTCAGGACCTGCAGCGGCTAGTGGCTCCGGAAGTCTCCCAACTGGCTTGGGTTTTCCTAAAGCGGCAGTCCTTCGTTGAAGTCGCCGATCTCTATTGGAGTTTATCATTTCGGCAAAGAACCTCCTCTGTAAACAACGATAAGACTCGTGCCCTTGGAGTCGGGGAAAGTCATTCATTGTTACCTCGCCTACTTGTAATACTGCACGGTAACAACTCGACTAGGAGGAGTGTTTGGACAGGGTTAACATTGATAGACATGATGTAGTAATACACGAGAAATTAACAAGTGACAATATTAATAAATAGTAATAATATAAATGGTGAGTATTCAGAATAATTGAGCAATATCTTTATAAATGAGTAGCTCACGACTCGGGGAAATTCTTTGATGGAAGGTGAAGGACGTAAAAGATACAGTACGCGCAACCTAGAGACTTGATAGCTAAGCTTAACGCCTCAGAGAGGCCCTCTCTAGATTGCGCGTACCGTACACCGGAACCCAGCACTAGCAGAGTGACTTTCTCATCACAATAACAGTTAGGTCCCTCGACATACTGTCGAAACAATAGCATAAACATAAAGAAGACAAACAGTGGAAGAGCTTACAGATCGAATACGGGTACGAAGCATCTTGTAATACTAAACAAGTAAGACAGACTAGTGCAATACTACTAGATGGAGAAGGAGGCTCCTGGACATTCATTCTATCCCCCTTGAAGTTGAAGTTGAGGTTTTCTTTAGCTTGGCAACCCCGACAACTGGTCCCTCGTGCTCAGCAATACCATTTGGACGGAAATGGAGATAGTTTCCTAGCAGTGTATAGCCTGGTAATAGCCATTGGTCACCCTTCCAAGATTCAATACTCACGTAACAGACCTCGTTTGAGGCCTTCCTTCGGACAGTGTAGGCCTCTGGATAGACAGATAGTGGTACGTGTGTACCGGGAACGATGCCACGTATGTGGAATGTAATGACAGGTAACATTTCCGTCATAGAGCAAAATAACCTTGCTATACCATTATGGAAAATGGCCTGAGGAGGTAGAGCATTCTCAAGAAGTACCCGAAAGGATTCCCAATGTATATCAGGCACCGACAAGTAGTTTGTGCCTGTGTCGATTTCGGCTTCGATACGGTGATTAAAGCGCATATCTCCGATGTTTACAAAGTCAGCAGTGACCGTCCAGTGATGCTTGCCCGTAACGGGGGCCAAAAGCATCGGTTTGGCATAGAGTTCACTTGCAGGTGGACCGAATCTCAATGCACCTCGAACTTCATCTTTGTCGTTTGCCGGGTCGAGATAGAGCGAGAAAGACACATCACTTTTTATGGCTTCTTTACTATATAGTTGCTCTAGCATTGACGGGTACTTGGAGTTTTTGGACCTTCCCAAACCAAACAGTGAGTAAGGGTGTTGTTCCCCTCTATGTCCAATGACAAGGTCAAACGTGAAGGTACCAAGTGCTTGTTTATTGAATGATGTTACAGCATCATGCCTCGAGACCGTCAGAGTCGCGCCTACAGTGAGTGGTACATTTCTGACTTTCTCAGAGCGAGGAAGGACACCCCGCGGTGGTTCATAACATAGAGTGGATGTATCAGCGCACTTGTGAGGAAAGTACTCTCTCTCATACCACTCTTTCGATAAGAGTGCCATATGAGGGCAGCTGGTGTCCACCACAGGGTGCTGTGGCGAACCATCTACAAGAAGCCCGGTAGCGTGTAGCTGGTTGAGCAGCTGGATCGAAAGCTCGACCGGTTTCTGCCTGAGAAATGATAACGACAAGTAAAACATTTATTGCTGAAGTCGAACATCAGTTGAGCGAAGTGACCCTCGCTCTGAAGCTGCACATGGAATGGATAGTCTACCTAAGCCAATTTCCGGCGTTGGACTGTAAAAACACACACACGAAGTGACGTGACAATACGGACGAAAAAATAAACGCTAGGATTTGACTTCATTCAGCCGGGTGAGAGTTGGAGGAGCGACGACTCATCGAAATAGTGGCGCAGTTACGCAAATGAGCTCGCGCATATCATAGGTGCTGAGGATATTCAGTACAAGGACCAATACAAGATCCGAATATTCTCACCTTGCCGGACTTGACTGGACCTGCGTTGACTCCCTCGGCACAGCGATCCCGATGACAGCCCCCCTGTGGGTAGGTATGCCGTGTGGACGAAAGTGTAGATAATTATTGACCAAAGCATAGTTCGGTAGTACCCAGTGGGTTTGTGACCATTTAATAAGCCTCAGGTAGCAGCCCCGTTTAATCGAAGTTGTGTAAGCTGCTGGAGTGATAACAAATGGAACAGTGTCGCCGGAGAAGCTTTGTAGCCCAAACCGAAGATTAGGTAAGCTCCCTATTCTCGAGCATGGTACAGCAAGAACGTTCTCAGGTCGAAGGATACCAAGCTTGAAACCGTAGGCCTCTTCAACTTGTCGTATGGTATCATCCCAACGCGAAGCTGGAACATTCATAAAATTTGCCCCGGTGTCGAATTCCGCTATGTCACCTTCGGAAGGTATCTGTAAGCCGTTGAGATCAATGTGATTCAAGCGAACTCTCCAGTGACTGTGTTTAAGGGCGGGTACAAATGTTATGACTTCATGGTGGTTTTTCAGAGGGGTAGGGTTGCCTATTTCTAGCATACCCCTACGAACTCGAGTCTCCTCGGCAAACCCGTTGATGTAGAGGGTGAATGACAGATCATTGATGACCCTATTCTCATATAGCTGTTCGATCGTTGAGGGCGGGTGTGAGTCGTCTGCCCGCATGGCTAGACCAAAGAGTGAATGAGGCTCTGTGGGGCGTTCCTTATCGCACATGAGACTGAACTTAGTTTCCCCAACATCTACTCCGTTCAATTTCATCTTGCCATGGTAATCGAAGACCGTTATTTCTCCCTCTGCGGGAAATCGTATTGTTCTTTTTTTCCTCGGACGGCGAGGAGCGTTCGGCGGCCGCACATAGCAGGAAGTAGTTAAGCTCGAGCATGTCTTAGGGTAGTATTTCTTTTCATACCACTCTTCCGGCACAAGCATCGTGAAGGGGCAGCCTGTGTCCAAAACAGGGAACTGTTGTGTACCGTCAACTTCCATCTCCGCAACTTGCAAGTGGTTATCAAGAACAATGGGTATCTCAATAATGCCACTGCCGAGTTTGGAGGACAAAGCGAGGACGATGAGCTGCAGACGGACGAGCATCGTATTCGAGTAAATGTAACCCTAACGGTACGGTATTTTCAGTAGGCAATAAGGACCAAAAATCGCCACATCCTCCGCCGAATCGCTAGTGGTTAAGCGATGAGAAGACTGCCGTCGATAAATCGACTTCTCTGAAAACAACGACGAGACTCGCCCAACTCGAGTCGGAAGAATATATCAATTGTTACCTCGCCTACTTGTAATACTGCACGGTAACAACTCGACTAGGAGGAGTGTTTGGACAGGGTTAACATTGATAGACATGATGGAGTAATACACGAGAAATTAACAAGTGACAATATTAATAAATATTAATAAATATCAATAAATATTAATAAATATTAATAAATATTAATAAATATTAATAAATATTAATAAATATTAATAAATATTAATAAATATTAATAAATATTAATAAATATTAATAAATATTAATAAATATTAATAAATATAAATATGAGTAGATCACAACGGGGAATTTCTTTGGTGAAAAGTAAAGGACATTATAGATAAAGCCTAAACAAGAAATAGTAAAGTACCTCCTTCTTTGGCATGGGACCTGTGCCGCTGTCTTAAATTGACGGCGCTCGTCCCTCCTACAGTGGGGCTTTTTTGAGCCTTGTGATAACGATAACGGGACCGCTATGGAATGCGGGGATTCCAGATTCACGGAAAGCCTAACATATGCGTCCGGAGAGATAGTAAATGGAACAGTCCTTCCAGAAAAGCCTTCGATGTCGAAAGTTAGACTGGGTAACCGGTGCTTTTCGGAGCAAGGCACAGTGAAGGCGCCTCCTGGCCGCACGGTCTTGGGTTGATATTTAAGCACTTTTGCAAGCTGATCCCTAAATGCATTCCAGTGTTCACTTGGCACCGACATGCAGTTTGTGCCAGTATCAAATATCGCCCCGTTCTCATTCCTGCCCTCTATCATGAGTTCTCCGAATCTCACATAGTTCAAGCCAACTCTCCAATGGGCATACTCGATCACCGGGACGTACCGTCTTGGATCGACGCGTTTGTAGAAGTCGCTGTCGCCAATGAGCAAGTAACCTTCAATTCTACCTCCTCTCCTAGGTGGAGGTTTGAGGTAGAGTGAGAAAGATGTATCAGCAATCTTTCCTTTCTTATATAGTTGCTCAATTATTGTCGGCGGATCATCAGAAGTTCTCCGACCCAACCCAAACAAGGACACCGGCTTCTGCGTGGTTCCGAGTAAGTCTGTTACAACATTGAAAGTAAATTTCCCCATGTGATCTCCATCGAACGTCATTGTGCCACTGTGGTCAACGGTTTTCATAATTTTTCCAGGGAAGGTTACATCTCTGGTTGCCTCACTCGTAAAACGGACGTTCGGTGGGAGTTCACGACATGAGATGTTTGGAACATTTGTTAGGGTAGTACTTCTTCTCGAACCAATCCTTCCACGGAACTAGTGTGATAGAGCACCCGTTGTCAACGATAGGGAACTGTGATGTGCCGTCAACTACAAGCCCTGCAACATGCAGATGATTACCGAGAACAATAGGCAATTCGACAAACCCCATCACGAATGGCGAAGGCAGGGTCACAAGGTACAAGTGATAGGAGTGGATTCGCATAGGTAAGCTCTAACACTGAAGCGGGCCAGACATCAGAGTTCTGGCAGAGTTCGCCCTCCCTGAGTCGGGCATAAAACGAATGGCGAATGTCACAGAACTCATGTCATAATAACTCACGTCACGTGCTCCTTCACTATGCCTCCTTGTACCATCCAGTGAGAACTCGACAAATCATATGATTGAGCAATTAAATTCATAGACATGGCGACAAAATAGGAAAGTAAAACAATAAGATGAGATGGAATCACACATAACAGTAAAAAGGCAAAACTCCAATAAAGTGGCATGAAAGAAGTAAAGTGATATATAAAAGATAGAGATAGTTTCCACATCCTCACTCTAGCACCCTTGTCATTGAAGTTGAAGCTTTCTTTAGTTTAGCAATACCAACAACAGGCCCTCTGTGCTTGGAGACCCCGCGTGGACGGAAATGAAGGTAGTTTCCCAGCAGCACGTAATCCGGCAGTAACCACTGTTCACCTTTCGATAGTCCACCGTTCAAAGAATTAACCCGCACGAAACATACTCTTTTTGACCTCTTGAACCGCATAGTATAGGCTTCCGGGTAGACATACAGTGGCACATAAGTATTGGCATCTACACCGCGAATAAAGAATTTGATACGGGGTAACCTGTCCGATATAGAACAGGGTATAGTCCAACCTCCATTCCGGAACGTGAGGGCAACTCCAAGAGCAGACTCAATACTGGCCCTGAAGGTATCCCAATATCTACTAGGTACGCCCAAGTAGTTGGTGCCTGTATCGATTACTGCTTCGCTGCCATGGAAATATACGCGTGAATCTCCAAACTCGAGGTAGTCAACTGGTACAGTCCAAACCATGCTGTCAATTACGGGAACAAACAACATTCGACCGACATACAGATGGTCTTCACGAGCGCTGCCGAATCTCAAGAAGCCTTGAACTTCACCTTTGTCATCCGCGGGGTTGAGATAGAGCGAGAACGACATGTCATTTATAGCCTTTTTCTCGTACAGCTGCTTCATTATTGTTGGTGGGAAATTCGGAGAGTCGAGCATCGCCAAACCGAACAAGGAGCGAGGCTTCTCTACACCTCTGTGCCCAATCGTGAGGCTGAAAGTGTAGTCGCCAAGGTTAATGCCGTTGAATGATGTTATACCGTGATGGCCAAAAACCGTCACAGTCTTTCCTATACTGAAGGGCAAATGCATAACATCATGAGATTGAGGTCGAACGTCTTCTGGTGGTTCGTAGCATAAGGTGCTTAAACCAGCGCACTTCTCAGGAGAGTACTCTTTCTCATACCATTTCTTTCGTACAAATATCGTAAAGGGACATGCTGTGTCCAGGACGGGACGCTGTGGCAAACCGTCTATCGTAAGCCCCGTCACGTGAAGCTGATTTAGGAGCTGGATCGGCAGGGCGACCGGTTGCCTGAGAAACAATGGGAAGTCGGAGCAGAATGTCTACGAAAAACGAACATAAGCTGAGCGAAGACAAGCAGCAATAATGACGAACGCGGCTTGGGAAGATTGATTGAATCTCGATGAAAACTCGAAGGCACAACAACGACTTGCCGGACTAATAGACGTTGCGCGATCGAATGCAGGGATACTGTGTAAAATGAAGATGAGAAAGATATTCTCACCTTGCCGGACTTATCTGGACCTGCGTTGACTCCCTCGGCACAGCGATCCCGATGACAGGCCCGCTGTGAGTAGGTATGCCGTGTGGACGAAAGTGTAGATAATTATTGACCAAAGCATAGTTCGGTAGTACCCAGTAGGTTTGTGACCATTTAATAAGCCTCAGGTAGCAGCCCCGTTTAATCCAAGTTGTGTAAGCTGCTGGGGTGATAACAAACGGAACAGTGTCGCCGGAGAAGCTTTGTAGTCCAAACCGGAGATTAGGTAAGCTCCCTATTCTCGAGCATGGTACAGCAAGAACGTTCTCAGGTCGAAGGATACTAAGCTTGAAACCGTAGGCCTCTTCAACTTGTCGTATGGTATCATCCCAACGCGAAGCTGGAACATTCATAAAATTTGCCCCGGTATCGAATTCCGCTATGTCACCTTGGGAAGGTATCTGTAAGCCGTTGAGATCAACGTGATTCAAACGAACTCTCCAGTGACTGTGTTTAAGGGCGGGTACAAATGTTATGACTTCATGGTCGTTTTTCAGAGGGGTAGGGTTGCCTATTTCTAGCATACCCCTACGAACTCGAGTCTCCTCGGCAAAAGCTTTGATGTAGAGGGTGAATGACAGATCATTGATGACCCCATTCTCGTATAGCTGTTCGATCGTTGAGGGCGGGTGTGAGTCGTCTGCCCGCATGGCTAGACCAAAGAGTGAATGTGGCTCTGTGGGGCGTTCCTTATCGCACATGAGACTGAACTTAGTTTCCCCAACATCTACTCCGTTCAATTTCATCTTGCCATGGTAATCGAAGACCGTTATTTCTCCCTCTGCGGGAAATCGTACCGTTCTTCTTTTCCTGTTACTTCGAGGAGCGTTCGGCGGCCGCACATAGCAGGAAGTAGTTAAGCTCGAGCATGTCTTAGGGCAGTATTTCTTTTCATACCACTCTTCCGGCACAAGCATCGTGAAGGGGCAGCCTGTGTCCACAACAGGGAACTGTTGTGTACCGTCAACTTCCATCTCCGCAACTTGCAAGTGGTTATCAAGAACAATGGGTATC
>JAAPAO010000739.1:0-12063 GCA_013115145.1 Perkinsus chesapeaki
TTACTAGTGATACGGAGGGGGAGATATAATAGAAAGGAGTTTGATAGGAAATATGTTACTAGTGATACGGAGGGGGAGATATAATAGAAAGGAGTTTGATAGGAAATATGTTACTAGGGAGGAATCATGCAAGTGCGTGCTTTCTGGGGTCGTCGAAATCGGAATTGCTACTAAACACTCATCCTCATTATGTTGGCAGATGATGCACCATTTCCTCCATAATAAATTTATATGTCTGATATGCCTGTCACCGTCATCATCGTCAGCAGCAGCAGCAGCCAGGGGGCAGATGACTTGTGATTCTGCATTGCTGGTTGCATTAAAGAGGAATGTGTCGGTTTATGTTGGGCATCTACTGCCTGTAGAGGTAGGGGAGGCTGATAGGCGGGTTAAAGCGCCTCATGAAATAGCTTCTAAATCAATACCAGTTAATATAATACTTATACAGCCTGCCAAATAGTAATATGATATCGTGCTTTTTGAAAACTCTCGTCTGAATGGGCTCACCCGTGGTTCAAAGTTTGACCCACGTTATACACAATCCAGAACTCGGATGTGTATATGTTGTTGGTAGCTAAGGTCATATGAATCCACTAGTCTCGAGGTCTGGTGACTACAGGATACAAGAACTTTCAATAAAAATCCTTGTGTTGATTATATTATTATTTGGCAGGCTGTATAGTGTGCTCAATACTTATACCAATAATATGGCAGTGTAATCATTATCGACGTAATTTCAACCAGCAGTGCAACAGTGATACTACCTGGTTCGTTCTTAGAGCTGCCTGGTGATGCTCATCTGAATTGTCAAACTAGTTATCATCACTACCGTCTACCTCGGGAGTCGCTCGAGCTTGCTCAGATAATTCAATGTTTATGGAGAATTCATTACGTCGAGCGTATCATCTGCAGTGGTGCGTATAGCTAGCACAGGTTCGATTCTTCCCCTCTCCATTATTATCTGGATTAAAACGAGCTTTCATGGACCTACAAGATGATAATGAACTAAAGCAAGTATCTTTGGGTTGCGGCTTTTTCCGTAGGAGAGAAATTCAGTTGTGTAGAGCATCAGGGATGCGGCCATCCTTGCAAGGATGTTGTGGGTAAAGCTGCTGAGGGTTCACGGTGACCGAGAATGACAATTTTTGTGTTTGTGCACAAAAGAATGACTTTTAGGCTGCCACTTCTCACTTGTATTAGTTTTAGATTCTAACATTGCGGATGGAAATATGAAGAATTCGGGGGGGGGGGGCGATGGTGGATATGAAAAATTGGGAATAGTACGAAAATAATATAATATTCTCTCCCAGGTCTGCCCCGATGCTGTAGCGAGTGTGTTGCTGTTGGTGCAGTTGGCAACTGAGGACAGGAAGTTTTTTCATGATGAATCCTTGGCGCGAATGCAGGCGGTTTCCGATATAATACTAGTCAGATACTTTCAGTGTTGGGATGGTCTCAGAAGGAATACAATAGCTTCATTTAGTTTTCTTATTTGAGGACGTATTTAACAACATCTGCTGTATCGCTTCTGCAGTGTTCTTATGTACTCAACAGTGTGGATAGGCGTGAAGTAGGTATATGTATAGAACACTTCCAGACTTGATAGTGTAGAATACGGGAAAGCCCTACAGGGAACAATAGCTAAGCTGAAGTCCTGGGATATTTATGGGACAACTATTGTGACAAGTGCCCAACTACAATTTAGTCAATGTTTAACACTGTACATTTCTACGAGGCTAGATGGCTGGCTAACATATCTTTCGTCCTCTCTGAAACTTTATTGCAACATCCATGTATTGAGCGTATGTATCATTGCTCAGTTTTCTGAGTATTTCTTACTTACATCTGCTGTCATGTAAAGTTATTATCTTTATATTTCTCTTGGCTTCTCTCTCACTTTTCTGCCAACGTAGAAAGGCATGCACTGAACTATATCTGTATTTATTACGACCATTGAAGTTGGAGATTATAGATCAATGAACATCACTGAGATATTTTTTTCCTTCGAAAGAGTATATCAGATGGAGTTTTTCGTGGCGACATAAGAAGGCATACATTGCACTGTATTTGCATACATCTCGACCGTTGTCACTCTGGTGGGCTGCAGAGAAATATTTTCTGTACTGCTTCATCGAGAATGTTCTACTGCTTGCTCGAAGAGGGACGAAATACGGGTGTGTTTTCGCCTGCGGGAGAAAGGGTATCAAATCCGAAACGAATGGTGGCCAATTTTCGAGTTCCTATGATGTAACTGTATAGCAAAGGAATTGTTGCTTCTCCCGACCAAGGCGACGTAGCCGACGTTCCAGCACTGGTGGAATTAGTTTGTCGAAATCGATTGTCCTCATTGGAGCTTAAGTAGATTTTTTCCTGTTATCTCCTCATTTCCTATATCGGTCGTTTATCCTCTTTTGGCGAACTGTAGGTGACTCGCTGCTGTAAAATGTCACTTTCATTCAGGCGAGTGAGAATGCGAGCTGGTGGATGAAAAGCGAATGGCCGGTTTGGTTCCTTTTGGGAAAGTTGCATGATTCTGTTATGGGGCCGGAGTTAACGCCAGACATATGGGAGCTATGGAAGTCGATCAAATCTGATCCGACCTATTTTGTATCTTACTCGCTTGAACCTGAAGATACACTTGGATATTTCTTCCAAGAGGCAGCGCACAGCGGAGATTTTGCAGCTATGTTCATCGCACTACAAAGATTCTTAAATGCATCTCGACTCGCCCCTCTAGGGTTAATAGACACTCCATGGCCAGTCTACTGGCTTCTCGACAGGCTTTCTTTCGAGGAGAACTCGGTATGGGTTAGCGTTCCCACAGCGAAGGGCTCCGTCGGCTACGAGCAGCGCCTTTTGCCGATAAGGGAGAAAGTATCAGATTTTGTGCGTGCGTGCAAGATTCCTTATTTCACTTTGTCACTTGTTGAAATTCTGCGACTTTTTCTCGCCGAGTCGGACGAAGTTTCGGTTGTTGAGATTGGTGGAAATCTAGGCGACTTTAGCTTGGCAGCTTCGGCAATGGCAAGAGCGATGGAAGTTAAAATGCAGGCTGTGGTGTTCGAACCTGTGCGGGAAATGAGTATGCGGGTTATCGGAAGCGCCGCTGACAACAAATTCAACTTCACCGTTGTAGAGAAGGTTGTCTCTACTAAAGCGGCCGATTGCGATTCGGAGATTTCGACGCCAGTTGGTCTCTCAAAAATCGGCGAAGGAATCGGCAGTTGGGCGGAGCACGTTACGAATCCTGGGGAGGGCCAGGACACAATTTCTGTCCCCACCACAGCACTCGATTGTGTAGAAGGTGACATGTCGAAAAGAATAATGTTGAAGGTATCAGTTCTTGGTGATGGAGTTGACGTGGTTTTTAGCGGAGCGAAGCGATTCTTGAATTTTACTAGTATTCTAATTCTCATGATTAATAGGCCGTATTTTACGGAGGCGTCGGTTGAGGAGCTAGAGAATCTTTTGCGGTCAACCTTGGATATTTTCAGCTATAAGATATGCCTCAGCTCGGATTCTATACTGTGCGGGTGCAGCCTCGAAGATACCCTGCGATTCGCTGTTAAATATGATTCGTTCGAATTGGTTGCTATTCGACAGCAGCTGTATCCTGACTCGGTTGAAGTGTGCTCGATTCTTCGAGAAAGATACCAAGGAGTGGATCCGATCCATGACATTTGTGTTCAAGCTAGCTTGGAAAATATCTTTGTGTGAGCGCATAAACCATGTGCATGCGTGCTGGTTCATACCGACTTTTCCTCTCATCGTCTTATGGGTTGTGCTGTATTCGCTCTGACATATTCGCTGCCACTTTTCAGTGGAGACTCATAGAGGGTCATGGACTCTCTCAGAAGGGATGTATTTCGAAGTTCGCGTCTCACGAGGAAAATTTATTTCCTAAAACATGCTACATCTCCACATGGCTGATTTCTGTTCAAACTTCAGCTTACAACTGGGATCGACTAATCCTGTAGTTGAATCAGGTATCTGCAAATTTCGCGCTAAAAACCAGGGAAAGGATGTTTTTGGTTCCAGACGAATTCGTTTTTGTTAATGTTAACTTCCTCGTATGCCAGTAATCCATTTTACATTACGACCTCCGCTGTTGCTATGTTATGGCCTAATACTGCCTCTTGGTGTTCCTGTTGTGATAGCGCAGAAGAGCAGCGATCCAAAGAGAAGGCGTTAGAGTTGGAGATCGATCAGGATGAGGCCGAGGCTGTTGTCGCTGATGAGGTGGGTTTTCGGGTTTCGGGTTTTCGATGGGCTACCGCACTGTAATAAGCTGTTCACATGTAGCTCTTGCATAAAGGCGGATGGAAGTATGGCTGAGAAATTGGAGATGGAGCCTTTTAGGATTGTGAAACTTCGAAGAATTACGTTCGTGAATTCGTCTCGTCCAATCAAGCTTTCGTCAATTAGGCAATTTTCAGTTTTCTCATTTGAGCAGGAAAATACAGGATCTCAGGAAGTTCGGTCCGAAACGACTAAGATGTGTTTCGAGTTTAGAAGGAAATAATGCCGACAAGTCTCTGAAAAATTACTCCTCGATTCTGATAATCTAACTACAATTTTTTCAGTCGACAAATTTCGCCTTTCTGATCAATGAAGGGGATCGAGAACTTGACGTCAAATCTGGAATGCCAAGCATCGTGTGGGGTTGGAATGTCACGTATCATGTCACGAAGAGCAGTTGATAACCATGCTGTCGGAGTATCAAATACTCACCCTCGCGATCAACTGCTCTTCATCGTCGACAGAACCTCCATTGCTCTCATTATAAAGAGGCATAAGGCGTTCGATAACGAGAGGCATTCACTCTCTGGAACTGACTTGCTCATTTTCGCAGAGTCACTGACAACATCTCCCTCCAAAGCGCCATGAGTCATGCTCAGTAATCGGGACTCATATATTCATCCTATCGCATTACGAGCTGATTCTCCCGTCACGTACAGATGCCGGTCTTCTTCGATGCTCCGCATGAGTAGTCTCCTGTTCAGATGGGAGGCTCTCAAGCCACGCGACAAGTTCGAAATTCCTTCTCAGTGGAAAGCTGGTTGGAAAATTTTTAACTTTCCTGAAAATTTCTCAATGAAATTATTGAAATACTAGGCAGTAGGACACACTTTTTCATCCTCAGTTCTCCCCGATATCCCTAGGGTCATGGCCGATATCTGACGATGACCGCGCGCCACAAAATAACGACCAGCACCGGATAGGCAGTCCGTCTACGGTGACTTCTACGGCACCACCACCGCAACGAGTAAATGCAGAGCACGACGAAGGTTGGAAGCTAACGAGGAGGTAAATCTTGCTCTCACTTGCAATCTCACAATTCCTCAATGTTATGTCTAGGCCCACGAGATTCACTACACCAGAGTCGGAGCTGCATGATAGATTGGCGAGTTCGTGGCCGTAGGGAATCTTTAGAGTGCGTAAAATATCTTATATTATAACGGCAGCGATTTGACCCTAACCTAAGATACTAGATAGGTTAATTAGAGTGCGCTGCTGCTCCCGCTACTTGATGGTGATTTAGATTTGTTCCCGCGAGATCTGGTGGTAGGCGGTGCCCCCCCACCGATCTATGCGCCCGACTGTTTCTCTGTTGTTTACTACTACTGATGTCTGCAAGGCCGTAAGATTTCTCATAATAATGATTGCGTTGTGTTGTCTGAATCTTTGTAGTGCGTGGGAGTATCTTAGAGGGAATGTAAGCTGTGGCGAAAAAAGATAACAAATTTCAGTAGTTACCTTCCATGGATATCCTCGTGGGAATGCGTACCGCAGAATGACACCTTAGTATCTATGTAAGTAGAACTCACTGCGGAACATCTTAGAGCCTTCCTCTAGCTCTAGTGCTAGAAGCATGTGATATGCTGTAAGCATATCACAGCAAGGTACTTTGCGAATGTATGCATTGTGTTTGGAGCAGGTTGTCACTGAACAGCAGCGCAGCAAATGGTACTGGGCAGGGCTTCGGAAATCGGTAGGTTACACGATTTAGGCGAATCGATTCCAACGACTAGCTTTAGGATAGTTAAAGCTTTCAGCTTCTTGCATTATCCCTGTGACGAAAAAACGGGAGCGCGAAAGGCCATTTTTCCAGCACGGTGATCAAAATCGATGATACAAGATGGCAGCAGGCCATAGCCGCTGTACTTAGTAGGATATCAGATAAGTGAGGGTAAGTGCGTGCAGAAGGCAGCAGCACCGAGGGACTGTGAGTGTATCACACGCCTGGGCTGGGCGAGACATGGAAAACCATGCCTCAAACAGGCAAAACAGAAGGGAAAATCCCGAGCGCGAAGCTACAGGGGACCGAATGACACAAGTATCTGTATTACTAGCGCAAGGCTGTGATACAAGGTCCAGTCAACAGAGCAAGTGTGGAAATAAGAGGAAGATTGCGTCTCGATGATGAAGTAGACAATCGCCGACTAGGTCTGCCTTCATTTAACCGGCGTGCGATTCTGATTCGCAAATGCGGATGTAAAGGGAGGTATATAGTTATGTCGGGTGTCTTCTGTACGGCCAGGATTCTGTGAAGGGCCTTCACTAAAGGCGACTCTTTCACCAAAGAGAAGGTAACCGATAAGTCGTCATTTTATAGCGCCGCTCGTATTGTTGTTTCGAATGATATCCTATAGTATACCACCGTAAACCCATCGTATGGGTTTAACGGATCAATTGACCGGGGCAATTGGAATAGAACACAAGATAGAGTGTGAATTGAGGCCGTGGTGATGGTAGTACCATTATGGCACCAACAACATATAACAGATAATAACTATTTGTTACCCCACAAAAAGGCCTATTAGCAAAAAGTGATCCGGGGAAAGACAAGTGATGCCGGATTAACTGAGGCTCGAAATGCAGCACAGCTTGTGCAGAGTGACTATGATATAGTCTGAACCTCGAGAGAATAAAGGGTTGATCATGAATCGTGTTGATGATCAATCATAATTGACGTAGGTAACAGACGCCTTCATGTAGTTAACGGTGACCGAGTTTTCCCCAGCATCAAAAGGAATCTCCTTGAACGTGTCATCGTTGATCCATTCTGGGAAGTCTCTCTTTAGATGTTCTAAATCATCGTTTTGAAGGGCGATGCTGACCATAGATTCTGTATCAACATTATACTTTGCCACATACATGACTCCGTCGGGGTCTGTCAGATATGCGTCCTTCAGGCCTGGATTGAAATCAATTCTGTCTATTGGTCGCAAGACATAACTAAGATACGTGCCACTCGGCCAGTCAATACCGTGTACCATACCATATATGTGTAGTGAGGTGAGGAGACGGAGAAAATAGGGGGTGATGTTAGTCATATTTGAGAGAATGACGTGAACTAAGAATAACCCTTCCTGGGGGTCTGCGAGGGAGAACGGTGTGTCTCGAGGACTCCTCTACGGAGAGCGGTTCGGTTGTGTTGTAGTATTATTACTCAATCGAGGATCACAAGGTCAGAAGAAGCCTGCGAGACAGAATATGAAAATATAGCTACTGCTCAGAATACCGTGCACGCATGCACAAGGGCAGAGCGAAGTGTTACTAAGGCTTTGTAACAATATATTTTCATATTCTGTTCCAGAAGCTCCTTCTGACCTTGTCTTCTGCGTGTGAGCGAAAATAATGCGAATAATCTTTGATAGTTTTTCATGGACAAGGGTGGAACGAAGTGTGTCAGGTATAGGGACATTCTTGCTTTTGGTGACCCACCAGTCTGTCTAAACTCTTCGGGGTTGTGGTGGGACGTTTGCGGTAGGAGGTTCCTGTATTCTTTCTACGTGTACCCGTTTGTAGCTGTGTGCCCGCTATATTGCATGTAAATCGATTTCGTTCGCCCACATGTAGCTACGTACGAGTCTTTATATTCCCTGCTGTTGTAGTTGGTCACAGGCGCGGCGCTTCTTATGCGGAAGAGCCAAGTGCGCACGAAACCTTAAAAATGGTTTAATTAAGCCTTAAACCATAGAGGCAGTGTGCGTGAGATAAACAACAGGACGGTGCATTCTCATCTGCTCTCTTTGTTCACTGTTAGACTCTAACAGTTAGAGTGACACAGGCGATGTGTCAGTGACCGTCACGATGCTGTGACGGCCGGATAAGATTCTTACATTATTAGGTCATTTCATATTGCTTCATATCTTAAATAGACCTCCCGAGTACGCGGTTTATCGGAAACTGGGGGTTTCTCAAACTGTGTTTCGCGGTTTCCTAAAAATGTAACTGTGAGGCGGAGTCTTGAGGTGTGTAGATCACCTTGCCACAGGCTGTCTCACTGGTGACGCTTAAAGTATCTATTACTGTTGGGTTCAATGCTGCACTGTAGCATGGTGATGCAGCAGATAGACCATTAGGTCAGACACAGTTCAGGTTTCTTCATCTTGTCATTTGTTACTCAGCGAGTTACAAGAGACGAACATCAGACTTCACTGAAGTCACTTGAGCATTAGAGTTACAGAGAAGGAACTTACAAGGGAACCACAACAGGAAGTTCACGAACACCTCTCGGTGAATCAAGGCGGCCAATGCGAAATGTCATAGGCTCCAATGGTGACCAGCGCATCGGCTAAGCCAATTTTCGAGAGATACCAGCTCTGCTTGCCAACCTGATTACCCCTTGGGCATTTTGTTTTCCCCAACGAATGGATTGGACTTGTGCATATAGTCTCAGTTATGGATATTGAAACTCCAGAATTAAACTGATCCACTCGGATTGGGTTCATTCCAATAATTGAGATGGAGTCCTGGAACTTAGCATTACTAAGTTAGATACTAAGTTAGTATCTCGCAGATTTTTTGCCAGAGTGTTCGACAGTACTCTATTTTAATGAGTCGGATATCGTCGACCGCTTCTCTCCGCAAAATCTCGTCATTGACAACTCACCTGCGGCACTCCACAATTGTGCCATTGTCTTCCCTGAAACCCTCGGCGAGAGGGCATAGCATCGATGACGTCCAGGCCGAGTACGTGTTTGATCAAGCTGCTCTGGCAAGTAGAGTTCGAGAATCTCTGATCAATAAGTTGCCTCAGTGGGTGACGGAGCCGCTCGTTGTGGTCGAGGAGGGGAGGTATCTCTACGAGGATGGTGACACCGGTGGTGACACGGATCCTGATGTGATTTTCGAGAAACTGTGGAAAAGATTGCCGGCGGCTATCGACCGACCTGAGTACATCCCTCTGTTGTCCTATGAGACGGTGAGAGCGGTATTATTAAGATCGATAGAGTGGTTTGAAGCGAGTCCGACCAGCGCGCTTGCCGAGGTAGACATCCCGAAGAATTTCGGGAAAGTGTCGGTATGCGGCGACACGCATGGCCAGCTGCAGGATGTCCTTTGGCTAATCTTCGAGAACGGACCTCCGAGTGCGAACCATACGTATATAATAAATGGTGATATTTGCGACAGAGGAATGTTCTCTGTGGAAATATGGACGCTGCTGTTGGCGTATAGACTAAAGACGCCGGGGAGCGTAGTTTTCTTGAGAGGGAACCATGAGAATCCGTACTGCAACGAACGGCCGAGACAAATCTTCGGAGGAGGTTTTGCGATCGAGTGCCGGGAAAAATATCCGGATCGGCCCGATGTGTACAACGGGTTGTTCAAGCCTCTCTTCAAGGAGTTACCGATCTTCGCGGTGGTCGATGAGAAAATATTTGTAGTGCACGGAGGAATCTTTCGGGACGGTGGAGTGTCATTGGATGATTTGAGGAGAGCGGATCATCGGCAGTTTTTGGAACCGGCAAGTGGGAGCCAAGTGAGCAGAGCTACTGGCGATGGTGATAGCGTGGAGCGGAAGTCTGACGTTGTTGAGACTCCAGGTAGGTAGTCAGTTCATCACGAATGTATGAAACCACGAAGCGGAGGGCTGTGATAAAAAGTTGCTAAGCCGTTTTGAAAACTCCCACGTAAAACTTGCCGCTATGGAAAGTCCAGCAGGAATGTGATGATCGCGTAAGCATTCCAGGATTACTATGAGCCTACTCCCTATTGTCCGGCAAACCGAAAATGATATCAAGCCGACAGGTGTTTTCGGACGTACTATCATTCTCCCTCGAGTTGTGACAGTCTTACTGTCGGGGTTGAGCGGGACTCTCCTATCGGGTTCGAGAGACTCGGTGGTGGGGTCTACAGAGCGTAAACATATTTTAAGAAGACTTTGGAATTCTGAGAAGGCTTGTGAACGATCGTTACTATTGATCAAGGTAGGACTCTCGAATTCCTATTGAAAACATCCAAGCGTCGGAGCAAGGCATGCATCTCCTAGTGAGCGGCTCTTAGAACGCCTTAGGAGTTTGTGAAACTACAAATTATTCAACTTGTTATTGTAAAACCAAAGCACAACACTTTTATTTCCTCTTTAGATTCCTGGTCCTGGGACTACAGGGTCATCTTTGACGCTCAATGGGCTGATCCTCATGACGGTAGTGGGATAATAAGAGGATCGAGAGGTATAACTTTTGCTGTATAAGGGTGTGGTCTTGTTCGGGAGTTGCCGTGAGTGCTACATGTATCTTCCTCGTATGGGGGCCTCGATTACCGAAGGTCGATAACATAAGGTAACTTTAATTTCGTTAGACATAGTAAGTGCATAAGACTTGAAGTCGTTGCATGCACTGTCACACAACAGAGGCTGATGATGTAACCACACTTGCACTGGAATTTCAAGGAACCAGTGTCTTTTCATCTCCGGCCCTTGCAGCACCCTGTTCAGGTCCGGTGACCATCCGGTGGGGAAAGGATGTCACGGAAGAGTTTCTAAACAGGAACGGCCTTCAAATGATTGTCCGGAGTCACCAGTGCATGTCCCGACGAGGCTTCGGCTTCGACCATAATCGTCGAGTTCTGACCATCTTTTCGGCCAGCAATTATCAGAAAAATCGTAACAAAGGAGCGATAGCGATTTTACGACAAGATGAGGGAGGGAGAGCCGGCGGGCACGCGCCTTTGGATGTAACAGTACCACTACTGGAGTTTCCGTGGCCGCTTGTACAGTGTCGGGGACGCGGGCTGCATGAGCCACTGTTTTACCGATGGTTAGGATAAACTTACTATCAGGGTTCTCCTTACACATCCGTCGATATTTTTGAACAAAAACATTTTTCCGAACGAAACTTTTTGAATTGCTGGCTGAAGCAGCCCGGGTGCGGCATCAGCGGCCATCTAGCATCGAAGGCGTCGAGCAGAGTGATAACGCAGTACCATGGGGAATTTTCGAACAAGATTCGATGGACCTCTTCATAGCGTACAGCTTGCGATTGCCAGTGGGAAGCACGTATGGTCGGGCTGTTTCTTGCTTCATCAGTGTTATCACTGATCAGTGGCACATCTCGTGCCAGTGTGACCGTGGGAATAACTTTGGTGTTACTGGTAGGTCGATATATTGGAGTACAGACCACCGGATGTTAAGACTTTGGCGCATCTTGGCTCGATGACTCGGGCAGCCACGAGAGCAGCTGAGGAAGAGATGAACGATAGTGGATCTGAAACAAGCACTGATGATACTCCCAATAGTGATAGAAGTAATGCGCACTAGGAAAAATTTTAGGGATACCATACGATAAGAGATGCTTGGAGTTCTAGGAAACTCCAGTAGTCGGCATTTAGATGCACCGGTTTCGGGTTACCGAAAGCGAGTTATGTCTGCATATGTGAAGAGTGGCATTTCGCGAGTTTTCTTCGGAAATTCCGCATCTTTGGGATTGAAAAATGCAAAATGGCGGACTGATAATTCGGTCGAAAACGCTTCGTCTTTGGTATGGTGTTCTTTGGTGTATTAACAATGGCGGATGCCAGCAAGTAGTGGATCAGGTCGATGTACAAGTCACTCTGTCATTGTCATGTTTCAGGTGTAAATCGATTCAACTTCAGCGACATCGACCTGCATATCTTCCGACCTCCAGATTCCTCTACAATGGAGCTAGTTGCGCACTTACTGGCAGCCAGAAAACACGTAGGGGAGGGTTAAAAGATTCACCGCTACTGGGTTAGTTTCATCATTCGTAGCGCTACTGGGTTAGTTTCATCATTCGTAGCGCTACTGGGTTAGTT
>JAAPAO010000074.1:0-89879 GCA_013115145.1 Perkinsus chesapeaki
CTACTCACTCATTCATTATGCCTGCATCCATCAACGAGTTGCGTCAAGAGAATGAACGGAACATCTTAACAATAATAACTCTTTAACGCCGCTGCTGTGCCGAACAGTCATCCTGTAATTCATTCCTGCAGTGCTTGTGAATGATAGGTTGAACTTTGCTGGCTCGCGCCAAGATCCAGCAAAGGCATAACCGGTGAAGCAGTAGTTATTGCCAGCGGGGCCGTTCCCGTCGACTACAAGTAATATCGTAAAAATGAGAGGTAGTCTCATCCGTGGAACGAATGGATAAAAACTGAAGGGAAAACTGAGCCTCGAAAATGGACGTTGAGATGTGATGGGCAACTCTCTGTGAGATGTAATGATCATATGGTTGCCAAACCCGATACTCTACTGAATGTTGGTAAGTTCTCGACTCGAGAATTTTGAGAACATCGGAGTCGGCCTAGGGTTTATTCGGGAGCGGGCGCGTCACCACGGAGACGGCATTCTGGTATAGGTCTTGCGCCTGTCTTCCCGAAGATTCGGCGTTACCTACACGTATCGATACATAGACCCGCCTCCTTTCCTGCATAGGATTGTTGTATATTCATTTTGGAGTTGCCGCAGCAGTGCCTCCTATATTGCTGCTGGTATATATAATATGGGCAGCAGTAGAACACACTTCAAGCAGAGCCATGTGGCCATTAGTGGCGAGTGGCTGAGCCTTGGGCCAAAGCGGTGTCACACGTCGCAGAATGCTGCAAAGCCCTCCCTGTAACACTGGGAAATGGAGGGGCACGTAAAGCCGCTATACTATACTGTATAGCATGTAACACTGCGCGTGCTTCTTCACAGGTACCATTGTGTAGACTCCGCTGTAGACTTGCCAAGTTGGGACTCTTCTCTAAATCTTAGTAGCTGCTATTCTAGCTATCATACGAGCTTGCCTAATACCCTGGCCACTGCGGTTTTATTCTTAAGTGGTATTAGCAAGCCTTCAAGCCAGCTAGCCTTACTGTTAGCTTCAATCTCCTTTTACAGATTGGTTTGAAATCTGCTCATCGCTCATGGTTGTCTCGGCTTTTTCTTCTACCATCCAGTCACTCGATTCCAGTGTAATGCCCCAGATTATGTGAAGTACGATAACATACGTACGGACGTTGCTAAGCTGCTGTAGCTCACATTATTCGAGACCTAAGCCAACACAAATCATCCTGATCCATTATAGGAGAGGGGCCACGTCCCGAAATGCCCGCGGAGTGTTACATGATGTAACTTACATCGTATGTAATAGATACGTTCTATATGGCTCTAAATGGTTACATTATGTAACTTACATACTATGTAGGTCTTCTCCGGTCAAGCTAAGTGGCTGGACTTCTATCTATATAGAAGCATTATGCTTCAAACATACCGTCACCCCTGTTGACAACGGGCTGTTGTTCATGCAAGAAGTTTGGATACCAATGGCGCTGTCAGCATCATTTAGTTATTACACCCATAGATAAGGGACAACAAACGATAAACATCCGAGAGGCTTGGTCGGAGGCTCCGACTCGGAGCTGGTGCGATTGCGATGATGGTCTCACTCAGCTGAAATATCCCCGGGTTCTGGGTGGTAGAGCGACTATGAGAGCCTCATAATGAGACTCTATTCCAAGGGTTTACGAGTTTTGAACTCACTTTGAACGTCGCTCAGTGAATTCGACGAGATTGCAATCACCATTGATGATTCATCAAAGATTTTTTAACTCACGTTGACGAAACTCAAGTCATTCCAGCCGAAGAAACAGAATGTGTATGCCAGAGACCGCAACAATCTCGGTATCAACATTTAGAAAAGGTTCGAACCTTCCTAAAGGAGAAGAGAAACGTCGGCTGTCTCATCTTCAACTTGACTTCATCCTTCTCAGGGTTGTATTCCAGCACACGAAGATCCTTCTGATAAACGTAGTGATAATCAGCATCAAATATTTCCTGTCCTTCTAGATCAGCGTTGATATGACCCGAGTTGCTGTCGTAAACGTAGGGGATGTTGTCTCTGGATAACAATTCTTCAACGCCTTTGCGGCGATTAACATTCATTCTAAAATTCATTCGTGAAGCGTCGACGAATGAAAGACGGAACATTGCCCGTTTGCGTGAACGGTTATAAAAGGCGTAACCGGAGAAGCAGTAGTTGTTGCCGGCTGGAGTATTCTTGCCTAGTGCAGGTGATATCGTACTGAATGCCAAGCACAAGGTGAGAATGAGCTTCATCTTTGACTGCAGAGAACAAAACCTAACAACGGAAGATATGATACTCAAGTCAACCCCAAACGACTGAACAAGCGACAAATCAGTGGAATAAAACGGCGGTAAGAGTGGCTAGAGTTAATGATGGAGCGGTGACACCAAGCGGGCGTCACTGTGTGGAAAGGCGGATCGCATGCATGGAGCTGTCCACTGTGAGCGAATAGTGCTACAAAGTTTAATATCCAAACTAACCTGTCTATTCGGCAGTAGAGTGGCGTCAGGGCCTTCAGGAAGGACTGCTGTTACGGCATTATCAGCAGTTGCAGACAGGGACACCACTCAGTAGGAAAGCAGTCCCTGCGTTGACCGTCACGCGGCGATTGGTGGAGGCGATTCGTGCCAGTATCTTGTGCGAGCAAATAGCTCCCATCCGCTACGTGATATGGAGTTCATGAAGAATCAACAATTACCGATATTTCACTAATCCAGCGATAACCCATCATTAGAAACTTCGATGATGAATGTATGGGATGAGGAGGTTGCTAGGATTCATCGACTTGTAAGGCGAAAAAAGATAGCCGGAGTTGGCCGGGGAATGGGGTTCTGGCCGGCACAAAACGTCTTGCAATTGTGCGTCTGGACGGCGCGCCGTCGGGTCTCTGTTATCCTCGTGGAGTTATTGCCATGAACTTGCGTAACCCTCACAATCCTTGATGACGTCGAAGATGCTTGTTCGTAGAAACTCCTGTAATAGGAGGCACAGATCTGCTACACTTAAAGCCTCGGAAACAGATTTCGGATGATATATCGATTGAACACTGGAAAGAGGTGTCGATGAAAGCGTCTCAAATTGAGAGAAAATTGAATTTTCTCTGCCTGAATTAGTCTCCGGTTGCCACTGGAGCTGCATGTGCCTAGTATTCCCCGATTATTGACCATAAACTTATAAGGTCAAGGAGTTTTCCCCGGCAGGGCTGAACGATGTGGCTCCACCTTCACGACGCTCCGACAGCTGAGGGCACAAGTGTTAATACGAATAATTTAAGAGTCGAGAATGTACGGGAAACGAACAACACGAGTCGCCACTCTATGACATGCAACTGAAAGATGTAGTCTTTCCGCTATGTTGGATAGTACCAACCCGAAATGGCAATTCGGCGCCGCTCAACTACTTTAGGTTCACTAACGAGATTTTGTAACTTGAGTAACGCAATGTCCAATGTGAATGAGTACAACAATGTATTGTGGGACGTTACAGCTTGGTAGCTGAACAACTAAAGATATCATGTTACGTTATCATCAAGTCCTGGTCCGAAACCCTGTAGCCTCCCTGAAGGAGAGTGGGGAATGTGATAACCCATCTCACGGCCCGGACCCTTCCGCTTGGACTCCGGAGCCTTTGCGTTGACCCTCTCGAGGGTGTACACTAAGAGATTGTTCAACCGCATACATTCATCCGATGAGTGACTCTTCGATTCGAAGAAGCGTGACCATGCCAGTAAGCCATCGACGAACGCTAGGAAATGGGCGGCACCGTCAGTACTATACGCTTCCGGGATAGCCGTCGAAAAGAGGGAGTGTATGTAAAGAAGGAGCAATCCTGAATAATTTATGTAAAGTATGTCCATCTGGAGCAAAGTAGGAGAATCCGAACAAATGCACAGAACTCTCTTCGTCCTCCAGGTTGAAAAAAGCTTGCCCAACGTCCAATCCTGCATTCCAAATATCGGAATCCGATAATTAGACGCCGGCATCTCGCTAAACACTTATCGACTGACCGCGAGTAAGTCCCCCAGCTTGGGAGCAAGTCTTGAGCCGATTCGTTGAGAGACCTCTCGTCCACGACCAAGCGGTAGGCGCGGTCTACGTTATGTACTGTCAGCTTTTCCTTCACATCCCTTGATGGGCTCTTAGGGACCGCAAAGGCCGGAGAGACCCAAACTCGGCGGCATTCAACGACCGCACGCGTGAGCCGCGTCATGACTCCCGCCTTGACAAGGTTGTCCACCATGAGCTCCATCACGCACATTTCCCGCTTATGTCATAGATATGGCTTTTGGGACATGTGCGAATAGCTCCTGGTATCAGTTAGACAGAAACCTTAGGAAGGACCAATTTCGTAGACGGACACCCATCCCTGCCTTGCTCGGGAGCTTCAGTCGGGTGTCCGCCACGAGGTCGGTCCTCGGAGGGCCGCCACCCGAGTACTCCTGTAGAGAACCTAGGGCCATGCCGAGCAGTGTTGTTCAGTACAACTGCAAAGCGGAATGGGAACAGTGTTATGGGGGCACAAGTTGTGTCGACGGTTCGGGGCCGTGCCCGGCAGTTTGTGTTACGATCGGAAGGCGTTGAGGAAATAAAAGGTACCAATATTGAATCACTGTGAATGCCCTCAGGTTCGTGGTATCCTCTGGACGACCTGATGGTCAAGCCAGCTGCGTTGCCGCTCAAGTGGAAGATTTTTAACCCAACCCACAGTGAGAGTCCAAGATAGCATTTGGGGGGGACTAGGAAAAGAAGCGGCAGCAGTTGTACCGAGTGTCGAGATTTTCGTCTAGAAAACAATGATGACTGATACTCTTGTGCTGTTCATTCTTCATTTGTGTATGCGTGCAGAATCTGCGCTGCAGATCGTCGTGAGGCGTCACTAAGTACAAGCAGCCTTGCAAAGTTAAGTTACAAGTTAGGTACAACTTCATTTACCGCAACCACTATAGTCATGTTCTTAGTATTGGCACAGGGTCTCCACCGCTCATGACTTCTCGTGTATTACTCCCTGCACATAGCAGGGATGAGAACCCGATTGGGGTTCTCGCACCGCACATCACCTGGGGCACGTGTACCACCGGCAGTGGAGCGCGCCCCTTCCTAATCACTTAAGCGCGGGGCTTCTCCATAAGCTCCGTGGCACCAATCAGGCACCAAAAGACCCGATCAATTGTGCTTGATAGACGAGTCAGGGACTCGGAGTCCCGGCTTCCAGTCCGGGTTGAGGGTTTCGCGATCCTGAGGTTTCTTCTTATCGTTAGTTGTCTCGTCTCTCACCTGTGTGTGAGAAGCGACTCTTATCGTCCCCAAACTAAAAGTTCATCTTCTTTAACCGAGTCTGACATTGAGTCCTACCACGGTGGCTACAACACCTCGTTCCTCTCTGAGAGGGCCTCTCATCGAGTAGTGCCGAAGTAACCAGTAGCTAGATGAAATTCGTGGCAGACATCACCCAGTGATCATCGCTGGCAAGTTATTCTCCCGTGCCCCTCCTCGCCATGCTCCTCAATATGATTCTCCTCGCAGCAGGCGCTGCTTCGCAGAGACAACCGGCTACTCACGAGAAGTCTTTGGTAGATAGCCGTTCAGCTTCCGTCTACGCTGCTGGTAGAAGAATAGTTTCCATGCTCATGACTGATTATCTCCACAGACTCGCATCGGCTCCGCCGTTCTGGATCTCATATTGTAGACGGCGTCCAAGACAAGGAAGCTGTTGCTTCTGGGTACCGTAAGCTTTTTTGCTTGTCTTCTCGTGATCACGCTCCCCATACCATATCGTTTTATGGCCAAGGGCCTATAGCTGAGGGGGTTTTGTTCTGAGATTCATTAAACGTAGTGACCTTTTTGGTTCCCGATAAGTTTTGGTAGGTATTTTGAAGATACCCTTATGACTAAAGGCTTTGGAGTTCTGGAGATAAGTAAGTTGCATTCACGGCTCTCATACCGGATTTATACCATGCTACTACGATACTAGCCACCAGTCGTGCGCATGGCACAAGCAGCGATGCAGCATCATCGTTTGTGCCAGAGACATCATATGGGTGAGAACGTGACATTCAAGTTGTCGCACGAGGGCATATGCCCACACATTGTAGAGTTTGTAACACCGAAGTCTTCGACGTCGCTCAAATATTTATCGCTTGTTTTCCTGAGTCATCTGTTAGGTACCAACGAGTCGTTTTCCTCTGACCGTCAAGCTTTCGAGGCCGGGTAGTGAGCACTGTTGATTATGACGACTAGAGCTGCTGGCAACATTGCTCGGGTTTTTTGTTAGTTACCTCGAGGTCCATCTGACAGGTCATCGCATCATTGACCACTTCCGAAACTTGAGGGACACCTTTGTGGAAAGTGTCGACGCGCCTTTCTCCGAAGTCAGCACTGCATGGATATGTGTTGTCTAGCTCGACGTTATCAGGATGTGCTCGCTTTGTTGAGGAAACAGTACGAGTGGTTTGAGGGACAGGTTGAGGCGAACACCAATGCCGATAGCACAGCTTCAGGCAGGAGCTCACCCGGAATGTCGCATCGTCTGGACACTTAAGGGTTCTCCTGGTTTCAGGTATGCGGCACCAAAAGAAGCAGCAGAAGTACTGGAAAACTGCAAGATTCGTATTACAACAGTTCAAAGGAGAAGTGGCGGGCATTGAGAAGTGAGTGCTCATAATACTAGCTAAAGGTTTCATGTGTAGCTGGAGCCCAACCAATACTGGGCGGTCTCTATGGCTGCTAAACCCTTTGCCTAACTCTGTGGGTTATTGTGCTGCTTGATCAGTTACTTCGTCGAACATCGAATCACCAACGAGACCTACAATGCGGATCCATGGCAGATTGCCGCCGTTCTCAACGCCGCCGGTGATATGATGGACATAATGTAAGATTTATAATGTACGCGCATGTGATTCAATTCTTGGCAGGCAGATGGCAGGTGTCTCAACGAGGCACCTAGAAGCGTACTCCGTAGACATGAGGTAAGTACCATTGGTAGAGTCTCCAATTGGCCAAAGGAATATTTCTGATATGTCTGGGTATGGATAACAGTATTTCTACCGACCTGGAGTACGAACACTACACCACTCCCGCCCCTATTAACCCGCTCGAGTCGAGTGGGTTAATTGGGGCTAGAATTGGAACGAATAGGACGTCCCGAAAATATTCGAGGGCCTCGACAGTAGTAACTTCAATTTCGACGGCCGAACGCGATTTAGGTTGAAGATTCTCGTTCAGGAACTTCAATTTCGTCACAGTTTTCTAAGAATCACAACATTTCAACTGAATTTCGGAACTTCAGTCACAACAATTTTACGAAACGAAAGAAATCCAATTTCGACACATACTAGCCACGATTATTTTTCGAGCCTTACTGAAGGTGCGAATTATGTTTGGTCTGATGGTCTCAGGGATTTGCTTTCTTCAAGATGTACAGCACTGGTAGCGGTTTCACCAGATTATTCGGATTTGAGGCTTGGACATGCAACTTGGTTCACGTGAGTTTCCGACGCAATTCTGTATAATTATGTATGTAACTGATCGAGAGCCAAGCATCTATAATGAAGGTTAATATCCCTTTTGACCCATCGAGCCGCAAGTAACTCAGTGCTAATCCAAGGAGCTCGTCGATTTCTGGTACCCCTCAAACCAACTATTGGCATTCATTGATCTTACATTGGCTCAGAACCATTTGTCACCATTTGTGACTATTTGTCGACTTTCTCAATTACTCGGCAACCAGTAGAATCTACAAGCACTACCATTTCAATTTCAAAGAGAATAAGGCAAAAGTAGATGTTGTATCATGCTCACCATTCTGATGATATCCATTCAGTCAATGAGCTTCTCTTCGTACCCTGGGACTCTAGTCTCATTGGATGATTATTACCTCATGAGCTCTGGCTTAGCAATGATTCAAACTTCTCTTACTGTGGGGGACCCGAGCATCAGACAAAATCTCACCATGGAAGCGCTTTTGGCGTGGCAACGTAAAATCGGTTGACCTCCCGTGGAATGAGTGCTTATACTTAGGTGTTAGAATTGCCAATCATTTAGCGAAAGGTGGAAGACGATGGTTCGAGCTGCTACAACAGTACAACAGCGGTACTTATAGCAATCAGTAAGCACATGCAAACTCTCGCACCATCGTTTAGCAAGGACTCTCTTTGGTTCTTATCTTTAAACTCAAAAGATGAGGTAGCTGTGCAACGCGTTTCGCAGGTACACAGTTGTCGACTTTAAGAGGTTTACGCCCAGAAAAGAGCTAAAAAAGGGTCTCTTATGGGTTATAGAGTCCGTTCCAGGTGGGCCGTTACTGAGCCGTAACAAGAGTAAATATTGAAGAGTTCACTTCTTCCTTCCGTAGGCCTGACAGTTGGCAAAGATATGACGGAAGTTCTGAAATGGGGATACTGGGGATCGTAAGCTTCCTGTATTCTCGGTCGACTGTGATCATCCAGTCGCTACCAGAGCTTGTATCCCCGTGACATTATGTAGACGTGAAATGCTGCTCAAAACATCACGCATTCGCTGTAGCTGCGAGTAATTCCAGACAACGACAAGTTTGCTCCGGAAAATACCCTCTCAAAGGGATCCCACCAGGGGCCTTCAGAAACAACTCCATACCTGTTAGGTACAACGCTCCCTATTTCCCGGAAGTTCGAAAAGCTACAAAATATGAATATTGGTAGTATGCCATGTCCATAACAACTACACGTTGATTCCGCAGGTACAATATCTCTGGTATGGACAAATTCTCTTTCAGCTTGACTACCAGAGGCAAAGTGCTCAGACGTGATAGCCACGAAGCTACCAAAACGAGCGAAGTAAGTCTTTTTACCGAGGTTATGGATGACCCAGCTCGATTAGGTGATGGATTTAGCTCAGCTTATCAGGAGAAATCGTTATAAGACAGATCCCTTATTGAATGGGGACGTATTTGGAGACCTATGCGCTCGTGGAGATTTGCGACAGGGTCGGTCGGTGAGTCCATTATGATGATTTCATTTCCGACAGATGTGTTAGGTTGCTATTGGGTGCTTTGATTCGAAGGCTACGAATTACTCATGGGGATATCAACACATGAGAACTCTTATTCAGTCTGGACCACCCGTGTAGGTTGACTGCTATCAACTTGTTTCCGTTGATAGTCTTCTTTGTGGACGAGCAGATACGGTGATGACCTGAAGCCCTTCAACTGGAATGAATTTGATAACAAGTCTGGCGCGGTTAGGGCTTCTCACCGTGGCCTCCCGAATGAGTGAGGTCCCATTGTTAGTTATCTTATTTGTAGATACCCTCCGCTTCCTAAGGTATATTCATTGATAGGTACAACTTCTCTTGGGCAGTGGTTGAACCAAAATACAAGTTGGAGCATGACAAGAATGAAGAAGAAGAAGACGACTGATGAACTGACTTGAATGAGGACGCCGAGGCCGAGGTTTACGTTTAGAGCGTCTAGCGGCTGATGATCAGCTTCGCTGAATGATTCCCTTGGCTCCAGAGTGGCTGAGTTTTATAATGAGTTATTCTTATCTGAGCTACAAGAAAGATTTTTACTACCAATTTCGAGAGGCTTACGTGTTTTACGGCTTCCATTCAGCTTAAGACACCATTCATCAACGAATTGCGTTTACTAGTGATCGAACACTTTTGTGCGTGCTCCAGGCAATCATTGGAGTTGCACCCGTAAAACGTGTGAGCAGTGATTTACATCTATTCTCCTTCCTCAGTGATGACTCCTCATTAGCAACCCCAATGATGACTGAATAGATTAAATAGATCGCTCGGATTCATCGACCAGTAAGGCGGACGAAAAGCCAGAGTTCGCTGGCGAATAGGGTTCTGACCGGCACAAAACGTCTTGCAATTGTGCGTCTTGACGGCGCGCCGTCAAGACGCACAAGTGTTAATACGAATAATTTAAGAGTCGGGAATGTACGGGAAACGAACAACACGAGTCGCCACTCTATGACATGCAACTGAAAGATGTAGTCTCTCCGATGTTGGACGGTACCAACCCGAAATGGCATTTCGGCGCCGCTCAACTACTTTAGGTTCACTAACAAGATTATGTAAGTTGAGTAACGCAATGTCCAATGTGAATGAGTACAACAATGTATTGAGGGACATTACAGCTTGGTAGCTGAACAACTAAAGATATCATGTTACGTTATCATCGTTGTCATATGTCGCTCGGGCACCCACTATCTCCTCCTCCTCCTCCTCCTCCTCCAAATCCTTGTTGCTGCTACTGACGGCTATAGAATCGTCTAGTATCCAATGACCGTCCAAACTCTTTGTGTATGGTGAACCCATCACTGATACATACTCGCTATCTGGTAAAAGTCCCGATCCTACGTAATCATCAGCAACTTCCCCACCACCAACTCTAAGTTCATGCCATTCTGCCTTCCGACCATTGGGGCTTGTATCATCGTTCACTCTATTGATCGATATGCTCACATTACCGGTAGCTACATCAGATGGATAGTCTTCCTCCACCAATGGTAGTTCATCTACCATTCGGAGACGCCCATCTCCCGGTTGTCCAAGTTCGCGGTACCCATCACCAAGATCAATAAAAACAGTTGCCCCCGAGGACATGATCATCCTACCGCCGCCCTCCGGCTTTGAATATGACCCTGTTTGACCGTCTTGTACCGAGCTTTCCTCACTAGCATCCCTTATAACAACAGGCCTTCGCCTAACTATGCTACCATCACCCCCCGAGCTGTAGGAGTTTCGTGAGCTCCTCTCAGATATGCTCAGCCCATTGCCCACTGCAGATGGTAGATAAATAGAGCAGGGTATTAGCTCCGTACCATCGGGGACATCCGGCACAAAAGTGATATCCTTCCACCCTCCCGCTGGTATGAATATCGTATGCTCTACATACCCGCTCATATCTTGCCCGACAGGCCCGAAAACCATTTCGGAGGTTTGCTGGCGATGATGACCGTTCGATTCCTTGCGTTGCTGGTTTGTTCCCGACGACGTCTCGCTCTTGATTTGCAACGACCGCTTCCATTCGAACGGGTCTTGCCAACTCTCAACTGGATTTCGAGCTCTAAATGACTTCGCTGCCTCCCATAGCTCGTTCTTGAATCGCAAGAAACCATCGTAGCGCTCACCGTCTAACCTACGAGTTTGCCTCGGTGAAGTACGCCAAGTTGAATGAATTTGTGATGCTCGAGCCTGCCAGTCGAATGGCGTCCTGAAAATTGGAATGAGAACATACGCCTGTCACTTAGTGCTTCTTACCCAAATGCACTAACTCCGCCACTGAACTCCCTGGGAGTTTCTCTGGCATCTACCCGCCCGAGGCTTCTGTTTATTTCTTGCCGTTTGTGCTGCTCCAATGAGCTCTCACCAACTCTACTGTTTGATGCCATTATTGACGAGAGTGGGATGCCATCTGGTAGCTGACTTAACCTCGATGCAGATTCACCTCCCCAACCATATGATTTGCTGGCAGTGGACGACCTCGCATTAGGGCTGGGGATCTATCAAAGTGGCAAGTGGCTTGTTTTCGATGCTACAGGAATATTCAAACCTACCTTTGCTTGCTGGACGTCCCTCGATCCTCGACGATAACTAGCCACCGTTTGAGAACGAGCTATCGCTTGGCTAAGTCTTCTGCTAGCTCGAGCTAGCTCACTTTCTGGTTTTCTACCATCTCGCATGGAAACAGACATGTGACCAGAGGACAACAGGCCAAGTAGGCCTTAAAGCTGCTGGCGCAACGAGATGAAAAGTGATAAACAGCGGTAGCAGCTCTTATACGATTGACAACCAAAAAATATTGCACTTGATCACCGTTGTCGGAAATGAATGAGACGATATGAGGCATGTACGTTGAATGGGAGCCAATCATGCAGTGTCAATGCAGGAGCGATGCTAGGTCAGCATCAGGATGAATGCTGGAGCCACTTGCTGAAGTTCTCCCAACTCTGGCGAGTGGAGCACGGTTAATAGATCCCCTGACGATGCTGATGATACTGCTGGTAATAAAGTACATCCCATACCTTAAAACGTTCAAATCATCTTGTTCTGTAGCATATGGATAGAAGCTTCTTCTGGTGTTATTAACGCCATTACTGTTCTCCGTTGTAGTAGTGCTCGATTTATCTTCCCATGAGAATAGATTCAAGCTTGACCGTTGCCCCTAATTCGACTACGAATTAGATTGTGTTATTGAACCACATCTTACTGTATAATGTTTCCTAGACTTATGCCCAGTGTCAGTAACACCTTTCTTAGGGCTCAACTTCACGCTCTCATTATCATCAACACATCCGTATAATATACCCATTCCGTGATCCGAGGCAGCCCTCGAATACTCCGTCTCTGGATGTCTCCGGGGCTCTTTAAACAACAACTCCGATTCATCACACACAAGTTGAACCGAGCCACTGGCCAAATGAGAGCGAAGAGCTGAAGGTAGCGCGCTCATCATTGGGAGGCTGCGAGTAGCTGGAGTATCAAACCTGGTGCAGTCTGGCCGCCCTCACCGCCTGAGGAGGCGTTGCTTCTCAGCGTGGCCTCGAGATCGGCAAGCTGACCAATATCATCATCGTCATCACCATCCACTCCCAACTGATGATGCAGCAACAACATTCAACCTAGCACTTTTCGAGTTTCACTTCTCACCGCAGCTGCCACTCCTCTTCCTCGTTGTAAGACATCATAGCTCCTGTTATGACTGTATCGACTTCCCCAGGATAAAGCATCGGAGCAAATGGAGCGACCAGAAGGGCTCATGTTATCGGCAACATAATCATTATCAAATGGTGCTTTTGCTGAGGCACACTCATCTCCTAGACGAAGGATGTCCTTTTGAGTGGTACGCTTGTTACCAAACTCTGATACTTCCGATACCTGACAAGAAATGGCATGGAGACTAAACACTGATGGAAGCCTACCTGGCTCGGAGCTGGTGATGGCGGAGTTTCACAGGGCTTATTAGCGCGTATTAGAATCTTAGCCAGATCCGCGAAATGCACACCTCTGGCCTTCTCATTGTGGCTTAATAGACTGATTGCCTCTTCTGGTACACCAATGCCCATCTTCTCCAGCTCCTCTAGGAATCTACAAGTTTAATAATAAATGCATTCTATTATTCTAGAGTAGTAGGAGGAGGAGCGCTACCTTCGAGTGGATAGGTGACCATAATCCCATCTTTCAAAAAGTCGCTTGACACTTGGGCCTTTACTATCCCAAAACTCTTCCTTTGGGCTAGGGTGGATTCTATGTACTGTCATGATAGGCAGCACTCACAATATTTATATGCTCACAAGTTTTCACTTAGCTACATATCGAGAGATTTATAGGAACAAGGAGATATTTACATCATAAAATTGACAACTCGAACCACAAGCAACATGAAACGATTGTGTTGTCTAACAGCTAGAGGTGTCAGAATATCAGCACACAGTTGAGAAATAACCAATGGTTTCCTCTCTGTTGTCAATTAAAGTAACATTACTAATAATGAATAGGCGATTGAAATATAGATCATCTTCATCTTATTGTAGCTCTTATTGTCAATGTTGCCAAACACTATATATCTTCAATACCGTTAATCACAGTCACTCTAATACGTTTTTATACAAAAAGGTTTATACTAGCGGTTATCCAAAGAAGCAAAGTGATAGCGACAAAGACAATGGTTAACATGGGCAGCGGCCATATCTTTCCTTTATTATCATCACCCACCAATAAAGCGGCATAGACCAGACCAGGGAGACCACAGACTAGTGGGGCCGCTAGGTAAGATGATACAGCACCGATGAATGAAGCAATGTTAGGTACCTAATAGGACAGCAAATTGCTCGTGAACAGCGATATAGGGGGCTTACCATAAGAGCAACTATGGTACAGAAGGTTATAGACAGCAGAGGGCCACCATACTGGGTTAGGGTAGATTGAACGCCGATATGAGATTCTATCCATCGGCAGAGTGAGAAATACGGATTTTTTACTGATGTGCCGTCGGCCTAATAAACTACTTGAAAGGCGCTGCCCGCCCATTCCTGCCCCCGGTACCATTCCCGTGCCTGCACCAAGCTCAATAGCCTTATAGAGCCCGGCAAGCCCTGGCAGCATGTTCATAGGCCCAGCCACTAGAAGCATAATAGTTAAACCAATGCGGCACACCAACATTAGAATGTCATTATGGGGATAATTTTGCATGAAATTAGGTCTGGTGTTGTTAAGGAATGAAAGGTATCTAATGTAGAGGTGGTGCCACCATTGAGTGCACTACTGCTGCTTAAGCTGTCCTACACTGCAATGGCTATCCCTAAGTATATTAAAGTAAGGACGACTCCAGCAAGCACGTTAACCATCGTACGCCTCATTGTAGTAGGGCGAGTCCTGAGTTGTAGTTATTAATCACACTAAAGGCATCTAGGGCTCACATCTCTGATGCAACTTTGACAGAAGGGATCTGATTCATCAACCCAAACATGCACACAGCAAAGGTGCTGAATGTGCCCATATTAAAATGTGTTCCATCGACACTGACAGCCCTGTGAGCCTGAGGGTGAGGGAGGACCTATTGGTAACACCGATGGTGGTATGGTACCTCCTCAGCGTGTGCTTCGACCAAAGCAGGAGCCCGAATGAGCACGGCAACTGCTGTGAGGATGATTGCCCATATAGACAGAGACGATACGTATCGTAGAACGGATATACTGACAAGTTGATGAGTAGAAGAAGAGGATAGAGGGTTTACCTTTTAGTGGCAGACATGGGGTAGATGGCAAGGTAAGCACATGCAACGATGCATATTTTACGAAAGGCCTCAGAGTCAACGCATTGGATATACTGCCCAGCTATGGATGGTATAAAATCGCCAAGGAATACCAAGTAGCTAACACATGTCATCATGCAGTAGATAAACGCCCAGAGCTCGAAGAAGGCAAAACGAGGGGGAGTACTCAATGGGAACATCTGAGGGGAACATCATAGTTAAGCAGCTGGAGGCTTTACCAAATGATAAGCGTCCATTTCGTCCTCCTGTAGTATTTCCTCTAGGCTCTCCTTCTTCAAGCCAAGACGGTCTAGAGCCCAATCAACCACTGCGCCATAGGTATGCAAACCAGTCTTAGTGACAGCAGTGAACAGTATAAGGTTGCTAATAACTGCTATACAGGCACAAGCTATGAAGCATATACTCCCAACCAGAGGGCCACTGCTTATCATAGCATATGGTAAGGAAAGAGCCCCCGCCCCTAGAGCAGCTCCTACTAGCAGTAATGTTGTGGATAGGAAGGAGCCTAGCCAAGTTAGTATACGAAAGTAATGTAGACACCAATAATGCTTACCTGGGCCGAAAATAGACTCTGATCCCCTCTTCTGGTCCGAGGTAAGATCATCACCAGACAGTAGTGATAGTAGCGGTTGTTGAGAGCTCCCTCCAAGCAACCCTGCCATCTAAACTCAACCACAAATGATTGTGCGCTTTCAAGTTTTGGTCAGCGGAAATAATGCGCTACGAAATGTAGCGCGCGCCCTCAGGCTCGTGTCTACTTTCCGGAAAGTGCACAATCGTTATGACAACAACACCTAATAGTGAGGATTCGGTAGGATAATATATTGAGGCAATAACAACACTTATATGATAGGCTGATCTTTGGAGTGATGGTGGTGATGATAATGTAGATAGTGGCAGAGTTGCCACTATCAAAACAGCGCCGGGTGATAATGGAGCAACGCATACGCGAACTTAAAGGGAGCTGGCCTCCTCAGACCGTCAGCCCCTTCGTCTTCCCGGTTACCCTCTCGCATATCAGTTCCTCTTTCTAGCTCCTCTTCATCTAGTGTAGTGGTAGCTACAGGAGGGTTAGGCATACCAAAAAGTATAAAGGCATTCACGGAAGGGAGCCCTTACCAGTTTAATAGGAATAAACGAGGCTAAGGAGGAGAGCGATGGTGACGATAACCATGACATAGAAGTCTTGTTAAACAGAGCTGCGATAAGTAAACGATTGACAGAGGCAAGAAAACAACCTGCAGAGGATGAGGAAGAGAAGTGGACATGTTCGAGCTTGAATAGGGAAAAGGGAGCTGCATAGATACTCACAATCTGACTTTGAACAAAGTGATACCGAATCAAAGAATCTAAGCACACCATTGGAGGCAGTCAGTGAGATGATAATGCCAGATGTGAATCATCATCTACACGATAACAGAGGGGTTAATCATCGACTTGACGTAAGACGGCAAAGGCTACCATAGGCTAAAACAAGATACTTCAGCCTCCAAGCGTGAGCACTACTAATAAATTCATTGCTCGAGAGATACATCACCACGTAGCAGCACCTATGAGGAGGAGATCAACACAGGAAGTGACAATTCCCGTGGTAGCAGCAAAGGCCTGCCCACGATGTGGAGGTAAAGGAAAGTACACGACGACGGTTGCGCTGCTAAACAATGGGACAGGATCATTCGGACTATTCGGGGGAGAAGGGACGATGTTGAAGGGTGAAGTGGTGTCAGCTCTTGGTGGTGGTTATTGCCGTAAATGCAAGTGTGAAGATGCCCCCCTTTATGTGGATGGAAAAGTTACCTTTCACTATAGGTCCTGTGCGGTATGCATGTACGTGAGAGACTATCTAGATAGGAGAAAGAATTTAGCAATGACAAAAGATGAGATACGTAACACTTATACTAACACTTAACAGTTATGGTCTCGAGGGTAGGGGAAGAGAATGCAGAGCTAAGACGGTGGATAAAGAGATTGGCTAGAACAGCTGAGCTTGCCGTACCTGCCATTGATAAGCTTATGAGGGCAGAGGCGAGAAGCAAGAGGTGCAGCCCTGCCACAGGAGGTCGAAGGGACAACAACCGTATGTGAGCGTAAAGGGACACGTAGCTATTATCGGTTATAGGCACCCCTCAGAGGAGGGATGGTGCCTCACCGATTCGAATGATACCATTTATGGATCAGAGACAGTAGGAATGCATCTTCGTCCGAGTGGAGCTAGTGAAATCTCTCAGTGTTGATGATAATATAGCTGGTACGAAGAAAATGCTGATAGCTGCTAATGGGGAGCTAGAAACCCTCAGAAGGAAGCATCTTAGGGCTCTGGATAAGTGAGGCGGCCCGTAGTTGCTCCTATCGTATGGTGGAGTGATCGTGCCCAGAAAACGTGAAGCAGCAATACAAGCTGAGGGTGATGCACTCGATGTTGAGATTGAGAAGCTCAGAAAGGCTATACGAGCTCTAAGTAGGATGAAATGAAAAGGAAGAGCCGAAGAACCGTTATCAGAAACCGAGACTTCTCGTAATGATAGAGATCTGACACGAGCGGCGAAGCTAGAGCAAGAAGATCCAATCGTTGGAGGGGGGATGTCCGGTCGAGGTTGGGATATTCTTCATAGCTTGATATTACTCATTATCATCATCAGTAATGGCCCAGCAAAGGGAGGAACAACAACTCCGTGTTGAAGCTGAAAGATGGCATGAGAAAAACCGAAAGATGGCTTTAGAGATAGAGGTTCGGGAAACCGCAGCAGACTTGGTGTAGTGCACATACATCAGGCATCAGAGGAGCAAATACAGGCATTAGCTCAGAAGGAAGCAGATCTAGCTGCTAAGCTAGAGAATATACGACAAAGGGATGTGGGGAAGCATGGGAGCTGATGCCAGTCGATGCTACTGTCTCAGAGTGTTGTGTCCCCAGAAGGATATCATCGTCGCAGGGTGGAAGAAGGGAGACAGAAGGAGATGAAAGCCAAGCTGGAAAAGCGGAAGGCAGAGCTAGAGGAGGAAGTGAATACACTCACTAAAGCAATTGAACAAGTAAATGCTATAAGTTAACAGACAAGATACGAACGTCGTCCGACCACCTTAGTCGCAGAGGAGCTTGGTAAGGACTAGGAGAGCATATGAAAGAGATCGTCAACGACTTGAGTCAGAGATAAAGGAACTCGAAGGAAGGGTGGCTGAAGCAGCGGCATTAGAGAGACAGCGTGAGAGCTGGGATCGCTGCCAAGCGATGCTAATGGTTACTACAGGAATAAGCGAACATGTTAGACTGTACTGCTCACTACCACATCATATAAGGCAAGGATTACCGAGGACACTAAGGCCGGATTATGCCGAGCTGATGCGGAATAGAGGACATGTGGCACAAAGTGGGGCTCCAATGGGGGAGGACAGTCGTGGCGCAAGTATTATAACAAAGCTCTAGGCTATGTGCCTACCGAGGTGCAGGTACTGCTACTTCTGAGCGAGCTGGATCACCTAGTGGCCGAGGAGGCTTGTCGGCACGGAGAGTCGGAAAGGGCGCCGGAATGCCTTCTCCTGATTTTACTGCCATTAAGGAACGAGCTAAGCACATAAGTCGGATGATAACTATGGCCTACTGAGCTCACTCATCACTAGCAGGTGATGCAACAGCAGATATAGCAGATGCGGTAGACAAGAGACGCCAACGAAGACATGACCAACTGGCACACCTTGACGAGGGACATTCAGATAATGATGATACTGCACAGCAATCGGTTACGCAGGAACGGCACTCTATAGAAGAAGATGATAAGACGCACGGTATAGTTGTACATTCTCATATGGAGGGCAAGCAAACAAGCGATGGGAACGATGTTATGGATGAGGAGACGGTGCAGATAAATGAGCAGCCTGTACCACAATCTAGGGCGAAAATTGAGCCAGAGAAAGCCCTGCCGAACCTGGACGCTCTCTTCTCTTGTGACGTTGTAAATAGTAATAGTCTGATGGAGGTGTCACCCGATACGGAAGAAAAGCCAAGTCTTGCCCTCAGCAAAGAAGCAGCAGCATCACCACCTCTGGAAGCAAGTCCCTTAGATACTCTGTTTGTCACAAGAGTTGCAGATGGTGAAAAACTTGTGAGTGATGGGAAAAGCGATATTACGAGTGCTATCCATGGAGCACCGTATAATAATATCATCAGCAACTCTTTCCGGAACGATCGTGATGACGATAAGAAGCTAGTAGAGACTAAAGAAGAGGAAGGCATAGTTATTGACAGGGAACGTCATGCTGCTACTGCTGCTGCTGCTGTGAATGCTGAAGATGAACAGGAGAAACCTCGATTTGGCAGGAGAGCTGCACCATGATGACATAATATGACCATGATGATGTCGGCGTATTTTTCGGCGTCAGTGTTACTATCGCGTTGTCAATGCTCGACGATCTCACAACGATCCCTTATACTATCAACTATATATTAAGAAGATAGGGCTCGAGTTTGTGCTTTCACAGCGTAACGGTTCCTTCCGTTAAAACAACTGTAACGCCATTGACTTGCGTGCCATGCAGCTTCTGTTGTCGTGTGTTGTTGTACTTGGAATAAAATACCATGTTCGTCATCGCTCTTATTGTCTTACCTGGAGTAACCTTCGCTGCCTCACTTGACAAAGAAAGCCATTATTGCTCTGCTGCTGGAGAAAAGGTAACATGCTTATCACTGGACCCAATGGGGGTAGCAGTACTGACTGAGGCTGAAACTAACATGAGCGCTGATGCTGTCTGCAATAGTTGGGGACCGCTAACACACAAGTACGGATTATATCGCAAATCTGATAAAGAAACCTTCACTATAGGAAGGGGAATGAAAAATGCTAAGATACAAATGCGCAATAAGCCACCAATGTCGCTAGACGCAGTATATCCTCACACAACAAAATCCCTAGCTGCTGTCTTCTCAATGGATCAGCCAAAGTGGGAGATTCACTTTGAACCGCACAAACCAAACCGTGTACGAGTTGTTGGTGATAAAGGGGTGATTGAAGGTAGAGTGGCAGAGGGCTATCCGTACACCATCACGTGGGGCAATGAAGAAGGACAAGGCAATGCAATGTTGGTCCAAGTGCCGTCTGATGATCCTGAACCTGTCCATGAACATGTCATTCTTGCCGAGTATCAACCTAGAGAGGGTCAAGCGGAAAGATTTTCACTATTCCATCTGTAAGTCAAGTTTTCTGTGGTGCGTATGTTGGAGAATAACAAATCCGCTATATAAGGTGTTGCCTAATCAAAGCTTCTTTCAATCCACCGTACTGCTTACATCAGTATTGTGGCCGACCACCTTGTCGTATGGCAGCGTACAGCTCATGCCTGTTACCATTTTCACTTCAGACGGAATAAACATGTGCACACCAAAGAAAAGTTTTGGACAGGAAAGCGTTTTGCAGGATGGTGAGCATAGCTTTCGCTTGGTAAATGGTGTACGTACGCTTTCAGGTTGGAGGATGTCAAGAAGCATCGACTTGAACCCATCGACGCATCGGATTGGGGAAGTGTTAGTGCTAGAGCAGAAGATACAGAAGAGTAAAGAACCTTATCGATGACATGATGTATGCTTTGATACCCCCCCCATCCTCCTCTTCTTTCGTGTTTTTGGTATAAGTCTTATCAGTTATTGCGTGTTTTACGTGTGTATTCGTATGTATGTTGTCGGTATGACTGGACGGCTTTGAGTTTTGCCCAATGCCTCATAGTCCTAACTGGAGGCTTCCGATGCCATAGTGTAATCTTGCCGTAGTATACTTTTTCTCACTTCCTCGCGCCACCAAAACATACGCGTGTTGGGGCATAGGCCGGTGAGAGTAGAGTAGGCTTGTTAGAGCTCACAACATTGACAAGCATATCGAGTCATCTGTATGGACCAGTGCTGAGAACAGGCAGAAGCCAAAGGACAAAGTTATGTACATTCTTATGATGCACTGGAACACTTATTATAAGCTGACAGAACTTGGGGCAAGGTCGTGGCATGCCAGAGTTGTCAGAGTGGTGCTCTTGCACCGTACTGGTACAATAGCCACTCATAGATCGAGACGGCATTGTCAGGTGAATAATGGAAGACGAGCGGCTGTAATTGCCAAGGATAACGTAAGTAGATGTTACACCGATATGAATGTACTTCTCCCCGATTGTGAGAAGAGGAATACTGTATATAAAATTTTTCGATGCATCGTTTTGTGTTTATAATAACGCTCAGCCATAAGCTGGGATTGACGATGACGCTACATACACCTTGCAGTTGCTGCGCTAGTTTAGTTGTTACTTGGGGAACACTATGAAGTTATCCATCACTCTCATCTCTGTCTTACCCGGGCTCAACTTTGCTGCTCCGCTAGATGAAGAGAGTCATTATTGCTTTGATAATGGAGATGTCTTGAGGTGTCTGTCATTAGATCGCTTCGGAGTAGCATTTCTAACTGAGGATACACTTGCTGACAACGCTAAGCTCAACTGCAAATCTTGGGGACCATTGACCCCCTCTCATGGAACATATCATGGGTTAGGGGTCGAACCCTTCACTTTAAAAAGTATACGGGGACATGTTGAGATGCAAATAGCCGGAGAGTTGAGCCCAGTGTTACTGCGTGCGGTACATCCCGAGTCCCCTAAATCGCTAAATGGTTTGGCCTCTGTTTTCGTAGTGGACGAACCCAAGTGTGAAATTGAGTTGAGCGCGTTCAACCCAGACCGCGTATGGGTGAATTGGACCGAAGAAGTTACTGAGGGTGTGGTAACACCAGATTATCCGTTTATAGCTACTTGGAGCAACAAAGGAGAGGATGGAACAGCACTATTGTTCAAGTTGGATGCGGAGCCTTTCGTACTTGCTAAGCACAAGGCTACAGGAAGAGATGCGAAGCGATGTCTACTAACTCATCGGTAATTCCATTTCCATATGTTAATGGTTAGACCAGAATGAGAAATCCATGAGAACTGTGGTGAAACAAAAACATCTAGTCAGTATTAATGTAGTCAACGTTAGCGCCTACAGTATGCTTAGAGGATTGTGACATACAGCCGATTCGGCTGAGCCGAATGTATAATGAAGTGTGCCTGATCATATTTGCTCCAGATATGATACTAAAAACGAGGACAAAGAAGCTTATTGGTCGAATGAAAGTCTAGGAAAATGGTCAGCTATATTTCATAACTCAATGTGACATCGCTAACTTTGTTAGGGTTACAGATGTGAGGGATTCTCCACCCTTTAAACCGCCACCCATACCAACAAACCCGCCATCCAGACGAACAGAGCTGTCACGGAGGCCACGAAACCCACGGATGCGCCGGGTGCCTGCTGACTAGCCCAGGCCTCGTTTTCAGACGAATCATTCTACCACACCATACATCTCGAGCGTGAAAGGGGTTCTCTTTCTTTTTTTTTACCAATGTTTGTTTATAGTAAGTTTTATATGTATTCGTGTACATGTTTTGCCCCATATTGTTGTGTTCTGGAAGCAGTACGCCATTGTTAAGGAGCTCTCGGAGCTATGGTGTCGAGAAGGTACTTCTTATTGAGCTAGACTCCTATGTTATTCGTCGTCATCCTTGCCTTACCTCTGATCACCATAGCCAGCGATTTGCCTCACGAGAGCCATCATTGTACTGCTGTAAATCCGGACAGTATGACATGCCTTTCATTGGACGCAAGTGATGTGGCAGTGTTAACTGAGGCTACAGCAACTGACCGTACATCCCAAAGTTGGGGACCACTTACGCGTAGATATGGGAGATATTACAAATCTGCTAGTGAACGCTTTTCTATGGAGCATGATTTGATCAGTGCAGAGATGCAGGTAGATGGACAGCCAAGCATCTTATTGGCAGCAGTGGAGCACAAATCACCCAAATCACTCGCCGACCTGACTTCTATCTTCTCAATGAATCAACCTAACTGCACGATCGAGCTTAGTCCCTTGAAACCATACAGTGCTCGTGTACATTGGAATGGGCATATCTACAGCGGTACAGTATCAAAAGAATATCCGTATACTATAACTTGGGCTAACGGTGAAGGTGTTGGACTCTTGCTTGAGCTGCCTGAGTGGTATAATGTATTGAAGCCTGAATCTAGTAATCCTTATTTCATACTTGCTGAGTACAGGCCCACAGGAGGTACACCACAACGGGTTCTGATGCGTCATGCGTAAGTCTTGTTCGTGGCTTCATTCATTTATAGTCCTTTCTATTTCAGGGGAAAGTATTGGACTGATGACCGACTAAGAAGATGGTGAGTTGACTTTTCCTGTAGTATGCTGCTACTCGCTCTTTTAGGGTAGAGGATGTCAACAAGCATGAACCGTATCCCGTCTAGTTACCGGTGTTCATCCGACCTTAGAGAGCTTAATCGAGACGATACAGTTGTCTTTAGTGCGTTGTGACTAGTCTACACTGTAGACTCTACACTCATACTTAACACTTTTACTATATCATGTGCCTCGTGCTGTAATCTGACCTTTTTTCGGTTGTTATTGTAGTTATTTACAAGCTGCTGCTCCTGCTGCCGTGGTATGTTATTTGTTGCTAACTCGTTGTTTTGTTCCTAGTTGTTGGTAACAACTTACAGTTCTGGGCATTGTCCAGTGCAAAAGTGACAGTCATACTTTCAACTGAGCCGTAACGAGTGACTACTAACCAGTAGACTACTCTTGTTAGAGAGAAGCCTACTATCGAAGCTAGAATATCGATAACCCACCATGTACTCAGTCTTCCAATAACAAACACCTATCTTCAGCAGCCGAGTTGACTACCGATAACGGGAAACCAAAACGACCGACACTGTACTGTAGCATACCGCGTGCCCTATGAGAGTTGGCCGCACTGACATTGTCCACTCCTGGATTTACTCAATACCATATGGAGAGGAATGATAGAGATAATCGTACAGCAGAGGAGGACATAAATGCTATAATGGCTTTGGTGGCACGGAAATAAAAGTTACAGGCAAATTAATGCATTCATCGATGGTCTCGTGCGAACTTGAACGGTCACCTGATGAGAGTGATGATGGCCTTCGACACTCGTGCCACAACTAGTGAAGTCGCCTATGCACAGGAGAATGGGAAGTGGGAAACAGTTAACCCGAAGCCCGGACAAGAGGCCTTTAACGGGATGCGCCGTTCCGTCCCGGCGTCTCTAGATCACAACCCGATGGCTTACTCTCATTCTCCCCCTCATCCCCCTGGTCTTCTATATACTTGACATCCTCCTCATCACTTGATGCACTCGAGACGCCCTCATCACTTCCCTCTTCATATTCTTCAAGCAATAGGGATGAAGCTGAAAAAGAGCCTCCGAGTGGAATATTCCGACTGGTAAGGCTCCTTAAGCCCCAGGGCTCCTATACGCTATACCAACACCTAACCTACTTGAGGGTGGTGAAGACTCCACCGATGCAACCTTGCTAGTGCTTCTGCGAGGTTGCCGAGATCTTGTTCGACGTCTGTTCGCTACAATCCGCGTGCCCTTATTTATCGTTGCAACCCTTGCCTCAGCTAACCTTGCTTTCTTAGACCTTTGCACTCTCTCAAACCTAAAACAGATAAGCAATAGTTTGTCTATGTTCAGTGGAATTCGCGAATTGAACCATATGTGTACTGCACGGTGGTTTCACTCGCTCAAGGCGAAGTGAGCATTTTTACTCTCTCTCCTCTTCATCAGACTTCTTCTCTTTAAGTCTCTGTAGCCACCTCTGTCGTCGCTGCTCTTGCTGTAGCCATACCGACTCCTCAGCCTTCTTCACTGCTATGACATCCTCGTTGGAGAATGAATTCGATGCCGTCGAGGAGGATGGTTGCTCTTCGGTCGCTCGAGATGAGAAGGTTGAATCAGCTGCCTCATCCATTTAACTGACCACATCTGAGTTATTTTCTTTGTTTCTACTTCAGTACTCCTCCACGTTACTCTATCACACAACAACCCCTTTAAAATGGACAACATATATCTTTACAACATTAAGGCTCATGGAGCATAAGGCTGCTGCTGCTGTTTTTGCTGTACCACCACCACACGTGAACTCTTTATCATTGCACTCATATCCTCAGTGCGGGCTAGTATCTCATCGATGCTTAAACGGCTGAACTTTATCTGCTGTAATCGTTTCTCGGTGTCTTCTATGATTGCTAGGTTTGGTTGGAATCTGACGGCAACATGCTACTCCTTCTATGTCTTTCTCATATCTTACGAACTCTCCTTCCTTCTTTCCCTTCTTTCACTGTACCGTTTCTTCCTGTAACTCCTCGGTGTTGTAAAAGCTGATCGTGCCGTCGTCAAAGGCGTACCGCTTTCTGCACGGTCTCCCTCCTTATACTTTACCCCATCCCTTGCCGAATGGGCTACACTCCACCCTTCTTGGGCAGGTGCGATAGGGAGAGACCTGAGCCGAAGTTCGGACCCATCACTCAAGCTAGTAGCTTACGGTATAGCATCATCTCTGGTCAATGCTCGATGGCCAGGAGATCCCCTGGTATCATGCAAAGAAGGCCCATCCCTATTACGATTGCATGCACTGCTGCTGCCCCCATCCCTAGTAGAGCCATAACCCTCCTCCTCCTCCTTCTCCTCCTGTTGGGTTGGGTAGGGGGGCTTCCTATTAGGATAATAGCACCATGAGAGCTGACCTCCCATAAATAATTGACAAATAAAGCTGTAGACTAAGAGCCAACGACAAGACCCCCCACGTGGTGGACAACAAAACATGCCTTGTAGTGCTGCTGCTGTAGGTGGTGGTGGTGAAGCACCTTGTTAAGGTATAAGCTTACAACAGTATCGCATGAGTGTCTCACTAAGCATGACTTCCCCTGCGTCAGAGGGGGTAATGGATTTATCAGGAGATGACGATGTTGTTGAGGGCAGTGGTAACGGCGGTATTTGAGGTAGATGCTGCTCTGTAGAGGTCTTGGATGCATCAAGGGGACTCTTAGTCTGAAAAGCAAAAATACTCGACATCAACAGAAGACATTCTACTAACCTCAGAAGAATCTTTAACATCGCCACTAGTTGACTTAAGGGCCTCTGGTATCTGCATTGCTGAGAGAGCTTTGGCATGTCTGGATTTCCACAGCTGTTCGCTCGATGCTTTCACCGATCTTGGTGTGGGATAGGCACACGCCACCAGGCCCTCCGGTAGTATCATATCGATGAAGTCATCACAAGTGAATAACACTTTACTAGCATCCTTGGTAAGAGCCTCCCTACCCTTCAATCTCACCAATACACGGTCCAGGTCAGCCATGTCATCCAAAGCTTCAGAGAAGAAGCTCCTAAGCTGCCTTAGGTCGACTACTCCTTTATTACTATTGTCTATCATTCCAAACAACCACCTCAATTCCATTAGCCTTTCTAATGATATCTCCACCCCTTCCTGTCCTTCCCTAGATGCCCCCATACCCGGGCTAGACCCCCTACTTCTCCGACCAGCGAAGCTATTAACAGCCCTCTGTGCCGCAGTGAGCCGCTGGAACCGGGCTCTTACACCTAAAATGCCAGACCGTCCAGGAGCTGCCTCCTGCTGAGCGGCCGTCCTTTCTGCCTCCAACTTCCTATAATAAGCTGCGTACTCCTTTATGAGGCCATCTATTGCTGGTTCTGACCAATTAGGCAGTAGGATCTTCAACACGTCTTTAAAGCCAACATATGCTTTAAGCCTTTCCTCTGTTACATGGGATAGGATATAACGATGGGCGTGCAATAGAAACTTGGTCTCATCGGCCTTAGCTGCCTTATGCATCCTATTAACATAGTCTCCAAGCTTAATAAAGGCTGATTTATCAGAGTCGATCAGTCTAAAGACGTAATGAAGCTTTTCAATCTGTTCTGGTGTCATCCTAGAAGCTGAGGTATCCGAGCTAGCAAAGGCCGCTGTAGCGGATGAGTCCGTTAACTTCACCCTTCTATTACCAAATGAAATAAGTGATGTCATCTCCACTAGAGGGTGCCTATGTATCCACTCTTGCCTGGGTCCATCACTCTCATCACACAGGACCCTTATCCACTCTGCATTGCTAGTATCCATTCCTTCATGGTCCTCCTCTTCCTTAACATCTATCCCTATCATTCTTAATCCGACCTTCATCTTATTCTTATAACCCTCTACCGTAGAGGTTTCTTCTATAACTTCCTGTGAGGCGGGTATCCTATTTAACCCTGCCAGCATGGCCACCCCGACAACAACAGCAGTAGGGTCGATACCAGCCCTCTCCAAGAACATAACCCTACTACTAACGGGCTCCACTTCACAATGCCATACTAGTCCAGCTATCAGTTCGTCCGTATTAACCCTCCGTTTGTGGTGATTCGTATTACCTCTGGAAAGGAACTTCATACACCTTTCAGCAGCCCGTGCAGTAAGGCCAAGATGCCGGACTAGTTCGGCTTCGGTGGTCTCTGCCCTTCTCAGAGCTATATGTATCCTGGCTGCATCCATCAGTGAGTTGACCTTCAATAAGAGGTCACCACGAGACGTCTTAGGTGGCGGAATCGATGACATGAAAATAACAAAAACTATGCCCTGACTGCCGCCCACCACGACCAACGCCGCGCAAAGCCTTGAATGAAGTAACGTATTTTTCAGTGAATGTTCCAGAGACGTCTATTTGTTGTTACTGTTTTATCGTTATTATCGTGCCTCATAGATGCAAGGCCTTTGCTTCTGCCTTAACTTGTATAATATACGATGACCGCATTCACGACACCTCACGGCATCATGAGGTTTAATGTCAACATACCTAATAGGACACTTACACTTACTAAATACTATTATTACGCTCCACATTCCCCACAGAGATATGTAACAGCAACTTGGCTTTCTAGCTCGGCAATGCCACCACCGAACATACCAGCTCCAGTAGCCTCATCCCCGCCACCGGCTGCTGCCCCTCCTGCAGGATTATCGGCTCTCTGGAATAATGAAGTGTGTTATATTATACGAACTATTTATTACCAATACAGCGTCGAAGTCAAAACCGCCATCTCCACTTGCCATTACGATTTACGGTTGCGCACGACGACGACGACAAACGGTGCCGAACCGAGGTTGGTAATTTCGTGGCGCGCTAGAAATTCGAGCACTAGAAAAGGAGAACAACGTTCATCATCTCCCAGTGCAAAGTAGCCACTGGTTTTTATTACTAATACCTTTTGAAGATGACTACTATGGTTAGCATTAGCCGCTTGCTGGATGCCCTGGTTACTGGGGCATTTGTAGTATGCTTATCTGGACTGTCATTGTAATAGGGAATGGTAGCGTTAATGATATTACAGCTAGAGGTGTCAGATACATTATGAGCTTATTTTACAAGTTCATAGTGGTCACTGAGAGGGCTCGTACCGGTGTATTTGGTAACTTCCTACAGAATGCCTTACCATTCAAGGTTAGTGTTACTCTTCCCTTTATTATATTATTATTTGATTAGCATAATCGTTTCGAGTATAACCTAACACATATTCTATTATTTGGTATATTGATGACATTGTTTACATTATCACATCATAAGTATCTGGATTATCTAGAAAAAAGGGATAATAAAGGAGGGAACAAGGGGTCTGCTAAGGGAGGAAAGAAGGCGACTGAGTAAAGGATAATAACACATAATGGAGGTCTCTATTACACCACTCATTACCACTTTGAGTTGAAGGTCTTAATATCGAATAAGGCTAAGTTCAAATTTATTATCATAATGTCATCTACTACTACATTGTGTAGTCTAAACCTACTAAAATCGAATCCAGCATTACTAAGGACAGGGCTTGCCTCCCTCTCAACAGCCCTCAGAGGCTTTGCTACTGCAGCCAGGACTAACAGTGATATAGAGGCCAGTGTGAAGGGGATTATTAATGATATTAATAATAAAGAGAATCAAGATGTAATACTACTATAGGGGTTATGGTAATGCGGCTACTACCATTAGACCGGAGATGCTGACCCTTCAGCAGAGGCCAGTGTGATAGAACAGGCTAAGGCTGGTGAGGTGAAAGATCCTGTTAAACTCAACAGGGCCACGCTTGCAGAGGCAGTGAAGGCTATTCAGGTAAGGAATATAGGTGTAATAGTACTGGTACGGTTGTTATGTCATCAGCCCAGTCTTTATGAAAGTGCAGTAAATAATGTAGTTGGTAAACTTACACAAGTCGATGCTGTTGTTTCATCATTAGAAGGCCCATCATCTACTCTAGGTAATGCTACATTATACTCCTTCATAAGATTATCATATAGGTAATGGACGTCTGGGCCGGTATACTCCTGGCAATGGGAAGGCTGCTGCTGTTATTACTGATACAGACGAGAGTAACCTCCTTAAAGCTGTCACTGATAGGTTAGTTCACCGTTGTCGTCAGCGCTTGAGTATCGCACTCCCTCAGTGCTATAGCGGTGGCTCTTGGATATTCCCCTGTTACTCTGTATTGCCCTGATGAGATGGCACCATTGGCTCGGGCACTAGTAGCAGGCCGAGGTGTGGTTGTAGCTACGCAGGAGGTGACACCGAAGGCCATGGAGGAGGTTGCAGTGTAGGGACGGGTTAAGGGGGTAGTGACGACCGTGCTATATTCAGGATTAGCTGCCCTCCAAGCTTTCCTCGGTCAAGCCTCTTCTGGGCTGATGATGACGTGACATCCCCAACCAGTAGAGTGCAGCTGTTAGGTCGAATATCTCAGGGACCAGCATGGATGAGGCTAGGACGACTCTTCAATAGGGGGGATACTACCAGCAAGTAATACCAAAGAAGAGGAGGAGGGCTCAAACGGTAGAGCTTGATAGGTACGAACTGCCACTGCTGGCCGAGGATGCTCTCACTTTCTTGGACCCAGCAAGCCAGAAGAAGTTCATGGAAGTGGTCGATGAGACTTTGGATGTGATCAGAAGTGTAGCTGATGACTCTGGTGTGATAGAGAGATCAACGGAGAAGGATGAGGTAATGGTAGGGTAGTTGTTGGATGAAGGATTGTCAGAGTGTCAGGCGAGGGTAAGGCATTTACTGTTGGCCTCCCCAGCACCATACGATGCTTTGGTAAAGACTGCTGCATTGGAGGCTACAATGAAGGAACTATGTACCACTGACGATGAGGTGAGGGAAGACTGATAGGATGATGGTGGTGGTAAGAAGTAGTGACTTAGGACACACGGACAGTGTTACATTATGTCTCTGTGGGTGGTGAACCACTAGTGGACCCAGCTAAGAGTTTCTGCCGCTTTACAGGAAGGAGCCTCGGATGGCAGAATATCACTCATAAGTCCTATGATGAGCTATTAACATGGCTCAATGAGCATGGTACCATCCATATTTGTCCTCTCCCTGCACGATTGCTTTGACAGATACTCGAACACCACAGTTCTACAGTACCGTTGAGTACAACCTTCTACCAAAGGTCTTTACTGATGCTGTTGATGTTGTGAATGACAGGTTCCCATTAGATGCGGTGCAATTATCGTAACAAATTCAGAGGTCTCCTCGGGGTAAAAGCGCCTTGTAGGTCATGGTATCTTAATGACTATCTTGCCGGAGCTGAAGTGAACCTTAATAGTGACGAGATGGTCAGAGATATTGTAGGTGTTGGGGGTAAGGTTAATGGCTTTAAGCTGCCCTTAGACCACCAAACCACAACCGAGGAACGACATGTTCGGAGGCTTTGATGATGCCACTGATCCCATTACTGATCTCTCTGAATTCAGTGATGAGGAATCCGATGGTGATGATGAGGCTAAGGTGAGAATGGCAGGCTGGCTTGGGGTGGTGAGTGTTCTGGTATTTAGAACGAAGAGAAGCAGTCCTCCGTGGATGAGACAGCTGATGATGTTGACATGAAGGATAAGATAATGAAAGAGTTAGATTCATTGAAAGATACCGAGAATAAGACAGCGTAGATGATAGGCGCGTAGAAATTTGTTTCAAACCCAAGTTTCAGTGAAGTCACTGTCGATTGGTGTTGTTAGTGTGCAGTACACCGGCATCAGGCATTCACTTGTGATGGGTCAGGCGCCATCAGCCGTTGTGTCCAAGAGTATCGATACTTCACATCCTACCAGCCAGCCTCTACCTTGTGAAAGGGAACTTGACGTTTATTTAGAATGTGTCAAGAGGTGTGATGCTCGGTATTGATAACGATTTAAGCTGCTTGCCTCAGTACCCCTGCTAAAGAGGCCATACGATGTGAATCAGTGCGTAAACTGTACAGTCAATGTATAAAGGAACAAGAAGATGAGAAGAAAAAATCTTTGGATGTTACTGGAACCGATTGTTGACTTTGTTTATATTGATGATGTTTGTTGGTCATCTTACCATCATCTTCTCATTCTATCTCTTGCAGTTTGTGTTAACTGTAGTTGAAGTGTTGTTGGACTATTGCAAGCTACTTCTTGTTTCAATCCTTCACGAGTAAGTTGAATAATCAGACCACAATCACCTCAATGAACACAGTTGTTACTCTTTCATTATTTGGATCCGAGCAAAGCAAGCCAATGTCCGTACTCTCGCATACTAACACCAGATGTTGTTGAGTGTGGAGAATCAGATAACTTGACAAAACGTATTGCACAGTAACATTTCAAACTACTACTACCGGGTAGAACTGCTAGACTACGATGGCGATGGTATAGGGGGGTTATGATGGGAAAAGGAAATATATTAAAATCAATACACATCAAGTATAACAATATCATCATCATCACAACAGACATCACCACCATCACCATCATCGTCCTCATTATCGTAGGTATCGCTCGCAACATCATTCACTAAATCTCTTCCAAGATCATCGGCCTCACTTGCAGAGTCATCTTCTCTATGGTGAGATTCTGGCTCAGCATCTCCAGACGGTTGGGATCTTTCTCCAACTGCGACAAGAAAGCCCTAGAGAGGCTATCGAAGGGTATCCTTCTCACCTCGTCTTAGCTTATTTCTCCGTGAATTAGCAGCCTCATCAGCATCCCTTGCTATCCCTTGTATGATGTTATGCATTGTATTGCTAACATCTCCTTCTGGCCTATGCCTCCGCACACCTCCTGATTCATTTCCAAGAGTTGGTGGCATAAGTAGTATATCGGCCTAACATCACCATACACTCAAAAAGTCCACACTACTGCTGCTGCTGCAGCTGTTGCTTACTGCAGTTGCAGAGTTCTTCAGGGTTAGCTCTCTCATCTGCTCCCTTGCTATGAACACCAACTCTGAAGCCACTTTCCTTATTGGTTTCCACGAAGCAGCTTCCTCTGGTATCCATCGTTTAACTGCTCGTCCGACTTGCAGACATCTCCTCAGAGTTGGGAGCGATCCTCCATTAGCGAGCTCATCCGTAAGAACCCTGAATTGCATGAAGCAGACTGTCAGGAGGGGGAGGGGGGCTCACCGCAGCATTTTAATTAGATCATCCTTCACAGAGTCCTTGAGGTTCTTGTTATCAGCTACCTCAGTCATGAACACCTATACTGAGGTATGGCCAACAGCAGCAGCAGCCGATGAGCTGTACTGTATCCTACTGTCTCCCAAGGTGCATCCTCCGAGCTTGCATTCATTACAGTCGTTAGAACCTTCTGAGGACCGTTGTCAGCAGTAGCCTTCTTAGAGACTGCAGCTTTGGACTAATAAATAGGAGTTAATACAAGGGCATCATCATCATCATAAAACCTACCGGCTGAGATTTAGATCCACCTACTGCCCCAGCTGAAGGCTTCTTGCGTTGCGGTCTTCTTCCGAATCGACAATAAGAGTTAAGGCTTGACATGTGGACGCGAAGTATCCTTCCAGCCAGCCTCTTAAGCTCTTCATTCTCCTCTGGATCACTCGGGAGATCCCCAAAATCATTATCAGGCTCGGAGTCGGATTCATAATCCGCCGCTGCCCCTCCTGTTTTTGTGAAGTATAATAATATCCAATAATAGCACTTTACCGATTGAGAAGGATGATGTGTCTGCCCTGGTAGTAGATGAAGCGCCACTGGTATTTAATTCAGTAGACGGTCGACTGCCACCACCACCGCCGCCGGACCCACTGCTTGGTTGGCGGCCATCGACACTGAGATACACATGTAGCGATGAACACAGTGTTATTGAGTTACCGTCCATCTTGGGGCCGCGATCCTGCTGCTGCCCACTCATCATCATCATCATCATCGATATCATCATTTCCAGCATACTTAGCTCTCTCTTTTCGAGCTTTCTCAATCTCTTCCGCCTCTGCCTTGCTTACCTTCTTATTCCACTTCCTTAAGTTCTTCTTGATAACATTTATCTGATTAAGCCTTTATTCCCTCCTCGCCTTTAAACCACTAACCCTCACCTTTTTCTCGAATGCCCTCTCCTTTTGATGCCTCCGCCGGGCTGTAATAAGATTTGAGTATCGTTTGTCCCGTCGACGCTCCTGCTCTGAATCATACTCAGCATTGGTGTCAGAGGACAAAGAATCGGTATCAGGATCGGTATCGTATCTGCACATATTTGCACGCATGCACAAGTAACCGTCATGGCGGTGAGACAACACCTCTGAGCCTCAAGTTGCTCATCTTCATCGCTGTCAGCCTCATCTGGTGGATCCTCACAGGTGAGATGTTTCCACTAATAAACAGCATTGAGTATTGGTAGCTTCTCTCATCCATATCTTACTGTATGCTTTTTCCCCTCTACTTTCTGTTGTAGTAGACCACAATGGAATTCCTGAGGACTGTCATTCTCTACACCATGCCGTTTGGCAATGTAATAAGGAGCACGACGATACTTCCTGATTGAGGGGCATCATCCTGGTAGGATGGATGGGAAAGCATCAGCAGCCTCACCCGCAACGATCACATCTGATCCACCAGTAATGCTTGTAGCCCTGTCTTGAATCTGCCTTTTGTGTTTGGAGATGACGCCTGTGGACTCGAGCAAAGATCTCGCTTCTGAATCCATACCGATTTCTCCACAAAGAGGCTGAGATTGGGTGTTACCTCTGTTCATAATCAGAGAAGGCAGTGACCGAATAGCACATTTGAGCGGCTAAAGTCCGAGTCTTCTCCCACGATACCCCAGCAATCCTCTTAAACATTTTAACAGGATAATCGGTGCCATCCTCTCCCCCATCATCCCGGTGAGAGGAGACATGATCATCGTCATCATCTGTAGTGGAAGAACTGCCACTCGACGGCCTGGAGTGGTATGGGAACTAATGCAACAGGGTCCTGTGGTACTCACCTCCTTCCTTCTTGATCATCACCGTTATTGCTGACTTTATCTTCATCATCATCCCCAACAATCAAAAGGCTACCAGCCATAATCGAGCTTAGGAACAGATGCCTCTCTCTAGTAGTGGACTGGCGTACATCCAAAATCAATGCTGGGCCTGAAAGAAGAGTAACACAAGTCTACAACCACAGAAGTGTTACCTCTTCGACGTGCTAGCTGCTGAAAGCATTTACCGACCTCTTCTATATCAGACTCTAATAAGGGAGGTATCCTAATAAGCAAGCAGCAGCGGATGGTTAGAATGGTCTTTGGAGTGGACTCGGGCACTACGTACTTCGGTCTAAGGCATAGTGTAGATGTCCATTTAGCTTCGATATCGAACAGAAGCCTATCGACCAGCTTCTTCCTTCTTACTTGGTTCATTTCAAATACATCAGGCCAATGTACAGCAGCCCTAACCACATGAGTGTTAGTCATCAATAATGATAATAATAATGCTTGCTGCCGCATTCACCATCTACCAGTCCTGATCCTCTTTATCATTTGCTCCCATGGCCTCATCTGCCTGAGCTCTAGCCCATAGTTCTTGGGCGTGTTCATCACCACTACTTGCTGCCGTTGATACAGATAAAGGGCTGAACTCAGTAGCCTTCCCTCGGGTATCTGAGTACCATTCAGTATTAAGACTAATACTTGTGTAGGCTTACAGCGGCATCTGGTCTGTGGTGGAAGCTCTAAAGTAGTGGCATCTGAGGGGAAAGATACGACTGATACGGTTGTTGTTAAAGTGTATCGTACCGCCCTGTATTCTTCCATACTCTCCATCAACTGCAGCAGGTTCTTCTGAAAGGGGTGATGTAGCAGTGTTATGTGGTTCAGTAGCCTACCCTCAGCTGGAGCTCTATCGTCCTCTAAGTCCTCATCATCAAGTAGGATAACACCATCCTCGTTCTCAGGGTATATAGCAGCACCCTGCCATGGTACCTCCAATGCTACTCCACCTTCCACTGCATCTGATGATAGAGGATAGTAGGGATAGTGCAAGCGGCGGCCGCCTACCAAGATCGATGACATGAGGTGACTCTATTATCTCGATAACACTGTCAACATCACCAATAGAATCAGATAATGAGATGATGTCCTGATTGATTGCAACAAGTAACTTGCAGCTGCTGCTGTCGCTATGCTGCACCCTTACAGCTTCATCATCATCCTCCTCGCCCTCTCGTAGTGCCCCACCATAGTCAGGCTGCTCATCGAAAGGCTCATCCATGGCTAGTAGCCCATGGGAGCCAGTCGGCTCGGTCTTCACAGCTGCTGCTGCTGCTGCAGTGGCGGCTAGTGCCTCCTCCTTCTTAACATCCTCCTCATCCTCTTGTTCTACCGCAGTTGTCTCCTCTTTAACGAAGCTCTGCTAGTAACGTGATCTAAAGAATGCTTAATACTCTTACCTCGGCAGGGCTCCACCATCTCCATAGTAGCCTGCCATCGCTTAGCTCACTAAACAAGGGAATGAATATAATACTAAACATGTATCTACAGCAGCAGCAACAACAGCAACACTCACATATTGAGCCAATGTACCGTTGTTGGTACAACAGCTACGATATCTACACCAGTCGGTCTCTTCAGCGAGGCCACTGTACGAGTCTTTTGACTTGCCCCTAAATACAGTGTATCAAAGCCGCCACCATCGCCCCATTCTCCTCCTCCTCCTCCTTCGTACTTCTAACACCTTCACTATCAGAGTACATATCAAAGTATACATAGTTATCATTCCAAAGCACAGCAAACCCCTCCCCACCAAAGTGAGGTAGGAGTGCACCACTACTCAACAACAACTTGGAAAAATTCTGTCCGGAAGCCTCCATTACAGCACGTAGGTCAACTTGCTGGAGTACTTCGACACCGTAACGTGCTGAGATGAGGTGGACGAGCAGTAAGGAAGCGTCCGTCTTCCCGTGGCCCACCTTCCGCTATAAAAACCACGACCCGAGGCCTGGACCTCTCGAGAAGTATACCGGTCATATCATCATTGAGAAGGGCTAGCTCAGCTCCTTGTGGTCCAGGGCCATCCTTAAGAGCAGTTACCTCAGTGGATATACTAGGACCAAGGAGGTGTTGATGAAGCAGCCTGCCATTCTTGGTTAATACAACAATGAAACGGGCACATCTGATGGAGGGACTATATAGGGAATCTATAGAGGCTATGTGGCTCACGTTGAATCAGTGACAATAGCCACTGGCGTGCTCCTATACGCTCGTGGGACAATAGGCTTAAATAGACGGTATTGTCCATCAGCATAGACGTAGGAGTAGATGGTTGTTTGAGGGCGATAAGAGGCGATACTCTTCCTTGGCTTGAATCTCTCATATATAGTTGTAGCGGCCACCATACCAGTCGAACTGGCTCGAACATACATACAGTATGCGCCAGGTATGGCAATAGAGTCGATAACCTGACAATAGTCAATGGAGTAGATAACAGTGGTAAGGTACCTCTCCAGTACGACAGTCCCATCCAAGAACTGCTGCTGCATTATACAACTGTGTCCGTCGGTCATCTTTAGATCGAGGATTGACACCTATTAGGTAGTAATACAAGACACGGAGGGAAGCCTTACCCAAGTCATAACCTATAAATAGGTAATTAGGTTGTGGTTCATCATCATCCTCTACTACAGATGCATGTGTTATCTTAGTATTAAGTTTACTATATGGATGCTGTACACTGCATAATGGAGTATCGTCATTAGCTCTATAAAGTGTAGCCAAGTCCGGACTATCAGGACGGAGTACGTAAGGGGAATTGGTTGATACAATAGAAGCAGCAGCAGCACGTTTTATATTATATCGCTGCTGCTGGTGCTGCCCACCATTGGTATCGTCGTTGTTATGATCATCATCGCTCGGTATAGGCGAGTAGCACAGGGACATTCGTCAAGCTTTATTATTATAATAGAAGGTTAAGGCAACAACAGGCAAAGGCCATAAGACAAACACTAAACAATATACACCTCAAGTACTAGATATATTTACCACACAGAACGCTCTTCAGTGTCATTAATGTGATTAGCAGAGTACATAGAGAATGCTTCTATAACAACGGGTAATATACGTAACAGACTAGATACAAGAGTACTGGGTACTAACTTAACACAAGCAGACGGACAGTATGAAACATACACAAAGGGTAATGTCAGTCATGTCATGGGTTATCATCATGCCACACGGACATCCATCAAACCAGCTACGGTGGAGTAGCGGCATCCCTTCTGAGGAGGAGGAGTACTGCCTTCTATATTGGTTATGTCCAGACTGTCCAGTCGGAGCCCACTGATGCACCAACCTCTTATCATGAACCCCACTTGGGCACTGAGTAAGAAGAAGAAGAACTTATGAGATATCATGACTGTAGGAGGTGTGGTAGTCTTACACACATCTCTGCTCGTTAGCTATATCGGTGGATAATGCAGGTGATGTTCCACTGCGGTATGATAACGTACCAGACGCTGCAACTACAGTATCCTATGAGTAATGAACAACAATAGAGTGACTATCAGAGGGGATGCTAAGATTTACCTCCCCACCAGCAGCATTAGACACTAATTGACCAACATGCCATACTAGAACACATCCACCATCAGGAGTGTTGTCTATATGGATAGATGGAGATGACTAAGCAGTTGAATAATAATTGATAATATGTGGTAGTTGAGCACCTTATGATCGGTACGGCTCTTCATAAAGGTGTTCAAGTTACCACTGGACACCGAAGAAGGTAGTGCAATACTTACAATAACATCATCAACTACTATACTAGGATGTTGTTGTTGATGGGGTCCCCTATCTGAAGTTGGGCTACATCAGCTGTGTTTGCATCCTTCTACTCACTATTCCTAGATAACATAGTTGCTCTAGTGTTAAGTACGGCGGATACACGTGGACGTGCTGTGAAGTCTATACGCCCACCACTTCTATCAAAGGACATCTGAATGAAGGTGTTATTGCGTTTTATTAAACCACTTGCTTGATACTTTCAAATCTAACTGAATCGGCAATCGCCCCGACGCCTGTGCCCTCGAAAATGGAGTGTGGTAGTTACAAAGCGAATAGCGGCCATCAGCTGGAACAAATGATACCTTCCTATCTTTATACCACTTATTGACATCTACACTGGGATGGAAATGTACAATACCTATGGGATAATAATATACAGCATCCATGATATGATCCAATACCACTAGTAATGATATCAATATTCCTAATATTAAGCGTTGCATGAGGGGATAGGCCATTGAGCTTTGATATAACCGATACATCACCAGCCTACGTAGAAAAGGTGTTGAAGAAGCGTTAATAAAGATTAAAGCGGTTACCACATCAGCATCGACAACATAGCCTTCGTCATCTACTATACAGTTAAATGTCTCCACTACATCAACATAGAGCTCATTATGAGTATAGTGGGGGGAATTGGGACGCCACCAATACTCTCCACCTGTTAGACAAGAGTCAAGCTATAGCTTCCTAGTAAGGGTGCTGCTAATACCGATATCAATGGTAGTTGCACTTGTGTCTCGATTATTAGCAGCATTAACTAGAGCACCAGATGATGCTGCCATAGCATTAGTAACACCAGTCATAACACTTGACATAGCGGATGCTAGGAAGCTAGAGGTGGTAGTATTGGATGGAGCTAACAGGCTAACAATGTTCAATAGGAAAGCATTAATACCTTACTACCAACACCAAGGCTAAGATTGGGGCTAGGCTGCTGGGGAGCTACCACTTCATTACGACGATCGCTGGCCATCTTGGCAGATGTGCCGGCAACAGCTGCTATGAACTTACCAAGCATCGTAGGAGGAGGGAGCATGGCCTGTGGTTGATGGATAATTGGGACAAATATCCCAGCTGCGTTACCTCTAGGTTGGCCTTATTGGTTGTAAAGGGAAGGCCTGGTCCATCAATGATCTCATCTAATAGAATTGCTACTGTACTGAAGTTATCACGTAATAGCTCCTCATCCACTCTAGGATATCGATGACCTTTTCAAATACATGTCTCAGGTAATGGTGTTACATTACCCTACCGACAAGTGATGAGGAGGCTAATGCCGCCGAACAGTAGTGTAGTAGGACTGAATACACTGTGTCTAGGATATCAAATAATAAAAGTGCTGATACATCAGTACCTATGATAGAGATGATGGTTGAGAAGTGATTGTTGGGGTATGCTTACTAACAACAGCAGCCAGGTAGATATATTCTCTATATATGTATATTAATACACACGGAGTGCTATCATTACCATCAGTATCAACCTATTACAGCTATCACCACGGACTATACAATGGTAAGATAGGATGACCTTTGATGCATGAACTATACCATAGAGGTTAGTTGGACACTTGTCCCTTTTATTAAATAGGGTTCGGACAAGCTTCCTATAGCTTGCTAAGGAATGGTGACGACGACGATACACTTTAGAGGTGATCTCCTCTCTAACGACATGACCACCGCCATCATCATCATCCGTTGGTGACACTCTTATTACCCGTATGGATTCAATAAGAACAGACAGTCTATCATAAACCTCTTAACAACTACTGCAAAGTTAGTGTACACTATAACTCAAGGACCATGGACCATAGGACAACAATATAAGACCACATTACGTACCGGATATATTTCCAGTATCATGTTTGGTAGGTATTAAGCTACTCTCTACTAACCTTTTCTGACTGCATACCTGCGCTAAAGGTCTAAGTGCATCAGGCTTCCGTTTAAGTAACACTTTAGACTCTCTCGACTTTGGCCGTGGTAGCTTCTTCCCAGCTTTAACAGCCTCCACAAGCCTTTTGTCTACTGGCCGCATAACAACATGTTTAACAGACCCCGTCGCCGCCACCGCAGCCAGGAAAGATGCCATTGATCCTTGCTTCTGAGAGTACCCAGCTATCTTCTTTAACTCATCAGCAATGTCTCTCTGTTGTTGGTGATATAGTTCTATATCTCTACTACTACCACGTACAACAGGCTCGTCCTGATCATCATCATAAAGGTCGGTATGGCTATTGACCGATGGTGCTCTAGAGGAGGACGCAGCGGCCTCAGAGTTAGTATCACAAGATAGAGACCCTAAAGTAGCGCTAGACTGTAGCCATCGATAGCTACTGACACTTTTCTTTTCCTCCGAAACTGTTCTCTCGGGTGCATTATCTGAGACTTCCATTCGGACAGTTCTCTGACTCTTCAGCTTGCTTAAACCAGCAATCTTCTTCCCTTCACCCAAGGAGCTTCTAACACTACCCTTCCTAGCTTCACTGCTCTTATCCACTGACACTGCTGCTGCTGCTGCCGCTTGCTGTTGTTGTTTTTCTTGTTGTATTTGTTCTGCCTCCTCTTGTTGCCTTTTAATAATATCCTCTATTGCCTGTACCTTCTTTGGGGCCATTGCTTGCTTTATCATATTCCTCTTCCTCACCCCCTTCACTTGTTCTTGTTGCTTGTTCAATACGCTCTTCACTACATTGCCTCTATGCAATGTGAACTTCTTATACCATCTCAATATATCCTTCAAAGTGACCCTCCCATCAGTATCAGTATCAACCTCTTCAAACCACTCAGTAATAACAGAATCCACAGAGTCATGCTTTCCAACTCTATTAAGTATACATCTCCTGCACAGCTGTATGTATGCATTCTTATCGATGCTTCTGGAACCCTCTGACACTAGGCTGTTAAACGCGGCAGATATCATCCCTGCGGCGATGGTATCCAACTTCAATTTTCGAGTAAGTTTCTTAAATCTCTTCTCCTCAATAGGTAGTCCCTGAACATACCTCCCATTAGCTACATCACAGAGCATTCTTACCTTTTCATCCTCTTCAGATGATATATCATCCTCACTGCATTCAGATGCCTTAACTGCTTGATAGGTGGCCCTGAGCCAGCCCTTAGCCCCCAAGGCACCCCAGTTCTCCTCGGCTATCGACATACGCCCCCCATCTACTCCTTCTTCTTGCTTTGCCGTGTCGTCAGCATTCGAAGCTACCGATGCATTGGACTTCCGTTTAGCATCCCAAGCTGTAACGGCGACAACCTTGGTTAGGGCAGCCATACCAGGCTTTGATCCTGCAGTAGGACCACATAGGCAACAGATGATGACATATGTTCTGCTACCAAAGCCACTATCCTCTTCCTCTTGGTTACTACCACTCTCCAGTTTCCATGCACCCAACCTCGCCACTATTTGCTGCATTCCTAATACGAGACGATCTCGCTGCCGGCATACCTGCTGAGGGCATGGCTAGGCCACCTTCTGTACGGGTCCGCTAGGATTAATCAACACTACTTAGTGTGCTATATCATCAAATGTAGGATAAGAACTACCTCATCTTCGATAAGTGTTATCTCCTTCAGCCCTAAGTGCTGCACTTCTTCACTATGGTCGTCTGCGTATTCATCTTGGAAATCAGCCCAATACCGCCAATGCCTCGAGATACCCTCCCACTGCTTAATATCCCGTATAAATCTTTCAGCCCTAAGACATAATTGGCACATGATGGACGGGTTAAGACTACCTTATATGTACCCTTCGGATAGTCCTTTCAAGTAGGGTTATGACTGAGCTGGAGTAAGAGTGTGGTGCCTCTCCTACTGGATGAGGTGGTGCATCCATAGCCTCTCTTTTGGAATTGTTATATCGTTGTGAGGCACACAAATAGAACTCTATAAGCCTCATTAAAGGGAGATGATCTGGATGAAGGTCTGAGGTACAGAGGTACCTTATCACTTTAGACCTTCCAAGACTTACTAATAACATCTCTAAGACCATCATGTACAAAGAATAGTGTCGATGGTGAGTCCGGTGTATCACCAAGTTGTACATGGAAATGCCATGGAGATGATAAAGGCTCCTCAAGCCAGTCTAGTACAGCCGATACTATAACCAACATACCACGATCATCATCATCATTAGATATATCAAATCTCAGCCCGAGGTACTAAAGACAACAACTGTTATTAGCGGTAAGCCAAGGAGCATCATCGTTGCCACCACCTGTTGGGCATATGCCTCTGGCGTTGTGGTATCAGATAGACCCTTTAGCCCTGACCTCCGACATAACTTAGTGATATCTTCAATTCGCCCTAGTAACAGATTTTTACGCTTATGAGGGGATATGCCACTCCTTGGTGGTATATAGGATATATCCTCCTCTCCCGGTTGGGATGGCCCTAAGTACAAAGTGTACACAATGCCACCGATGAAGGGCTACTTCCCCGTCCGGCTGCTGATGCCCCCTCTGGTGCTGTAGCTGGCCTATGATGGTGTTTCCTAATCCACGGCCTTCTACTTCGTGAACGATGCCGTCCACACTTCTTTCGTTTATGCTTTCTAGTAACTAACCCATGTTGTGGCTGCTGCGGGTGCTGCTCTTCATCATCAGACTGGCCTATAGGATAGATAGTATGTATTATAAGTAGATGTAATTACACTCAATTGTCCCAGGCATTGGTAGCTCATGAACTTCACCGTCAATAGTAATATGTATGGTAAATGACAGTTCCCTCAGAGGAATAACCTTAGACCCTCCTTCAGGTGACTTAGCCAATGTTGCTGCTGCTGATGGCTGGTGGTGGTAGTGCTCCCCCTCCTCTTCACCGGTCATTCAAAGCTTTGTACTTGTTAAAGCGGGGCAGTTGGGAAATGAAAGAATAACCTATATGCCGATAGCATCTCACCCACCACTACTGTGACTGACTCTTTGCTTATTGAAATAACTCAGATCCTATACATTATGAAGTATCACAAAGAGGTATATAAACAACAACAAGTAATGGTTATATCACTTAGGGCTCCTCAGGAGCTTGTGGTAGTAGCCCTTCAGGGTCTACAGCACCAACATCTCTCTTCACATTCTCATTAACATCAGCAGCAGCAGACTCAGTAGAAGAGGACTCTACAGTTGTTGCTGACTTCTCCTTCACCGCCGTAGGGTCAGTACCACCGTTACACTGTGTTGGCTGATTCTCAACTGGAGTGGTGGTGGTGGTGGTGGTGGTGGTATTGTTGTTAAGAGTAGTATCATGATCCTTGTGGTCGTGGTGGTGGTTATCCTCTAATATTGTCTCTAGACCTTCAGCTGCCATTGGTAATAGCCTATTGACTGTAGCCAATAACTGTCTAGCTGTATCAGTGTCCCTCAGATCAGGATCAGTAGCCGTAACCATAAGCAAGTTACGGACACCTTGCACTAGGCCTTCATCAGACTCGACATTAGGACACTTGCACACCACTTCCACCAAAGCTGGTATAGGGTCGCCCCATAATCCCTGAGTCTTAGACAAGTGATACAGGACAACTCTTAAGGCAACCTTGCTGAGGGAAGCTGAGTGGTAGTGCTGCAGTAATGGTATAAAGATATTAGTAACCAGCTTAACCCAATACTGAGATGGTATCTGGGCTTGAGGACCCTCCAAGAGCAGGACTCGTAGAGTGTTCTCAGCTCGACTAACCAAAGCCTCATGCTTAGTACGCACCACAATGGTAGATACAGCTGTAACAGTAGGTATCCATAAAGGCAACCATTCACTAACCTCACCATGGGCTTGGGATATGACGGCAGGTAGTAGAGCAGATAGTACATCCAATGACTTGCTTGCTAAGGATTCATCAAGTTGACATATAGAGAAGGCACAGAGGACACGTGTTAAGGATATATAGAGGAGTGATGAGGCAGGGGATAAACCAGAGTCTGCTAGGTGGGAGACACACTGCATGGCAAAGTTGAAGGAGACCGCTGAAGTAGATGGACACTCAGCAATGGCTTGAAGAAGTGCTAATATTGCACTTAAAGTATCCTCATCAGGCTGCCTCTGTCTCACCAACAGCAACAGACCACTAGCTGCTCGCTCAGCAACTCTAGCAAACACCGACTTAGGTAAAGATGCTAGACTAAGCAAGAGACTGCGGACCTGTGGGAGGCCATCATCAAGCTCTATAAGCCGTACACATATCCTCATGGTGTTAACAGCTACCCTCTCTAAGAATGCTGGATTCTCCACTGCCTTATCAGGCAGTTCATGAGCATACTGCAGTAAAGACAACAAATGAGGGGCCGCTACCTCACGACAGAGATTTGGCTCAGCATTCGACACATACACTGATGTTGTTACTGTAGTTAAGATCTCAAGGTTCATCACTGGATCGGCTACCCTACGCCATTCAGCCCAGGGCTGCCATGCTCCACCAGGAGGATCTTGTTCAGGTACCCAAGAGGCTTCCTTACATAGGACCGTGACCAAGGCCTTGAGACTAGGCATACCCAATAGCCTTATACGGTCTGCTGAGAAACAGTCCGCTAGTCTAACTGGATCAACTTCAAGCTGTTTCTTAAGATGCTGCTCGACATTATCAACTCCTTCTGGTGTAGCAGTATGTGGGGCCGATAACACTGCCTCTAATGGCATTACTTGGGATACAGTAGACTCAGCTTTCCTAAGCGATGCTGTTGGGGTTGACATACCAGCATCCTTAGTTTGCTCTTGCCCATCATCCTCATCATCACTCTCATCAGAATCACTAATACCACCAAAGTAGCTAGACAACACTGCCAAGAAGCCACTGTTATTAGCCATGTCCTCTGCCCCCTGTGAATGACTACGAGAGGACTTCCTCATTGGGGCCATACCAGGTGGATGGAATGCTTCTGGGGCGATGGACACCAAAGGTTTGCCATGGGAGTCTACAAAGTCCTCAAGCTCAGCTAGGCTATCTGGCAGCAAGCCCAGTGACCATAGGCCAGTGAGCCAGTTGAGTATAGCACGCCAACCACTCTCCTGTAGTAGGAAACCGTACTCCCTCAGCCACATACCTAAGGTCTGGGCTGCTAACTGGGAACGTACAGTAAGAGGAGGACAGAAGAATTGACCAAGCCGACAGACTATCTTATTAAAAGCATCAGCATGCCTCAATAAAGCTGCTGCACGAGCAAGATCTATCCAACCAGCCAATGATACTTGGAATGCATCAGCAGTAGCAAAGGACCTTGATAAACTATCTAATATTTCACCATCATTCCAAACCACTTTAAACATGGCCTTATCATGGGCTAAGGACCAACTACCACCAGTTGCCAATGAGAACTCACCAACCTCATAAGATTTCCGCATAAGGTTATCCCATTCTCTTTGGTCCACCAATCTCTCAGCACCAGGGGTAGAATCAAACAGTCTTATCTCCTCACTGTAGATGGAGTTATATATATCAGTAAGGAAGTCAGAGTCAAGATCTCTACCAGCATCAATACCTCTATTATTACGCTTGAACTCATCTAATGACATCTTATTCTTAACCATAGGATTGTGTAGATCAGTATTCAGCATAATAAGGGAATAGCTTAATATAAATACAGTATCAGAGGAATGCATCACCACTGGATCGGTAGGGTTACCATCAGCATCCATCTCACATTCCCTATACACCAGCCTAGCATCAGGCCCTTCCTCAGGTGCCCTTTGCTGTGCACCAAAATAGGCCAATGAGAATGATTCAACAATCCTCTCTATCTCTTGAGCTTCACCAGGCAATCTGAAGGTAGCTAACATAACCCTCAGTGCCTCAACCACTGGCATACCAGCAAACTTGAAGGAATTCATAAACTCTTTCCTAATCTCACCATTGAAGTCCTGTCGCTTGGCCAAGAACTCCCCCAAGACTTTCATATCCAACCCAGGAGTATGCCGACAGAAGTTGGCAAAGGCCTTAGCCGTGACAGGATCAGGTAACAATCCAAGTGACTGTAGTGTAGGGACACATTTACTAGGGCTAGAGTTGAAGGCTTGTGCAGCTAGTGCTAACCGACGCTTCTGTTCCTTTCGGAGCTCTAATTTAGCACCTTGCTCCTCAGTAGTATCACCACCACCACCACCTTGTTGCTGTTGTGGTGGTGTATCTGTCCTAGTTAGTGTAGGTTGTAAATTTCCCTGTGTTGATAGTTCCTTAGATGCTTGTTCAGTACGTACAGCAATACCCCTAACTATAGCCAATAGACCATTTAATGCCATATTAGCCAGATTCTTCTTCCTCTCATTCTCCACTGCTATTGATGCCTCCTTACCACCTTTCTCGTCCTTAACTGGTTCAGTATCATTAGCAACACTCATAAGCAGCTTTACTAACCTTTCAAATAGATTAGTACAATGTACATCACAATCATAGTTCTCATATAGCTCTACCATAAGCTCAGGTTCACGGCAGAACTCCAACAATGATTCCAATGCTAGCTCCCTTTGGTCCATTGACCTATTACCTGATGCTGGTACCATCTTCAAGTGTATACTGGTGAAGAAGATCTCCAATTGCACTTTAAGATGTCGTTTAAAATGTTGGAATAGGTTAAATACTGCCCTAAGTGTAGCCGATAACACCCTAAGGCTCTCATTGGCTGTTGAGTTCATTAATAAAGCCTTACATATATCATTTTGTATAACAGATATAAGTGCTTGATGATAACACATATCAGCCCCACCAGTTTCCAATGCCACATTTAACAAGCTTAGCCCAAGTGATCTAGTCTCTTCCATAGCCTTAGCTGTTTCTGCGGAGTCTGATGAACCTCTAAATGGTCCACCCAATGACAGTCTACCACCCTCCTCAAATAGATCCCTCATCTCCGCTTCAGGATCGCAGCCTCCAGCCTCGGGACTAGGTGCCCTTGGATGCCGATACTGTTGCGGAGGAGTGCCGCTCCGCTGCGGAGTCCTGGACCGTACAGATGAGTTACCCTGTTGTTGTTGAGTGGCTGATGATGATGGGCCTCTTGGACCACTTTCCGGCCCTTGGTCTGAGCCAGGGAAGCCAGCAGTCATAAGGAATGCCATATATCGTAATAAGCAATATCTAGCAGGCACCGAATAGCCACCAGTACCACCACCACCACCACGTTGGTTAAATACAGTCAAGACTATAAGTGTTAGCTGCTGCTCAGCACTACTCCTCAATAGATGTGATAGCCCCATAGGTTGCTTAGCTACCTGATGTATCTTCCGCACCATTTGCCATACACATGCATCAGTGAGCTGTGCCCCAGTGGGACATCTTAGAGCATCCACCAATACTGTTATCATCTTTAATAATACCACCTCATCATCTGGGGTCCCTTCAGCTCCAAATCGGCAATTAATAACACCAGCAACAAGAGTATTAATAGCCTTAGGGCCCATCTTATCAGTTGGTATCAAACCAAATGATACAAACTTATTAACACTATCCAAAGCCACAGCAGTTAATGGACCACTGGCATCCTCACTTTGTATAACATTAAGGAAGGGTGCTAAATACCTAACTGTATCAAACTCATTAAAGTCATCAAGATAGGTTAATTCGTCGAATAATGCTTGAAACTGTTTAATAGCTCCTTCACGGAATATAGCAGAGCGATGTGACCATGATCGTTCACTCTTCTCCAACTTTAATACTGTTAATATATTATGTATCTCATTTTTAACACATTTAGCTGGATATTTAGCACCAACCCATACTGGTACACCATCTGTTCTTGTTGTTGATGTTGGGCGTTGTTGCTGTTGTTGCCCATCAGCACTCTCAGTGGAGGAGGGGGTATTGGAGCCCACACCTCCACCATCATCATCCATGCTGCCACTACCAACGACCAGCGTCATAGATAAAAACTAAAGGATTGTTATTGGTAAGGTGGTAACTCAATAGGAAGGTAAAGTGAGCAAAATGATGGTATTAACCGTAGCTGCTGCTGCTGCTGCCGACACATGTGATAATGTTATTATAGATAAATATGGTTAAGAATATATTATCATCTCTCTATTCCAACTTTAACTTGCCTTACGACAATATAGTAGTAATAACAACAACAAGGTGGTGGTGGTAAAGTTAACAGTGATGGTAGTATAAGGGGAGGACAGACAACAGTAGTTGATTGTATAAGATTATAAGACATTAACAACATGCACTAATTCATTATATAAGTCATTAAGACGTAGTAGCACTACGAATAGTTCTACCAATAAGGCCCATAAGCTGCTCCCAATCCCTAACAGTTGCTGATATAAGTTTACTTCTCCGTTTAAGCTGATTACTCGATGGCTGAGGGTAATAATAAAGTAATAGGTTACGTACAGATCCTATTTATTACCCCTATTATTATAAGTTTAGGAGCTAACCATTCCATACCATTATTAAGATACTCCAACAGTTCTAAAGCATTACCCTCACTGACTACAATCTAAAGGGGAATGTGATAATGCTAATACTATACCCTTTCCTGCTGCTGCCACCACCACCCTTACTATCTGTTTATTTAAATGTGCATAACTAGGTGCTTTATCTTTATATCGTTTATCAAATGCCCTTATACATTTCTCTGTCGACTTATATGCCTTGACTCTAACCTAAACCATGATACATGCTACTGCTCCCCAATCACCACGGTACTCCAACCACCTACGTTATATGCCTCTGACAAAGAATCCTTTTTAGCTTTAGCATCGCTTTTAAATGCAAGCTCATCAATCCATATAATAGTCCAAGCTAGATCTAAACCCCCTTAGATCCAACTATCGACTAATTGCTCTCCTTACTTCTATGATCCACTTGTTGTTGTTCTTCGGTAGTGTTCTTCTTCAATACTGGTGAGCTAGGTAAGGTATATATTCCTCCTGTTGGGCTATATGGTACTATACCAGAGCATCTAACACCGTCACCATTCCATGATGGGCTACATGACGATGATATATCATCCTAATGATAATAACAATACTTATACCGTAATATACCACAACAACAACAACACTTACCAGTACATTAACAGCAGCAGTCGCCCCCCTATCATAATCACCTTGCCGATGAAATAGCCTTCGACGGGGTGGATAGAACCTGTGGCTGTAATAAGCAAATATAATACTACTATCAGCTATTACGAATGACGTGATGCAGATGTTGTTGTCCTATACTGGTTATCGTTATCACTCCATTTAGCAGAGTATGATGATGCTGTTGCTGGTGAATAAACACATTCCGCCCTCCAATCCACCATGGTTCCAGGTGGTCCTATTGGTGAGCTAGCTGTCACATTATATAATGTAGGTGAGCTCAATATATGTGTCATATACGGTGATGTTGGTGATACATCAGAGAGTTCTGGTGGAGGACGCTTCAATTTAGTTGAAGTTGATCCTGGTGGTGGATGATGATACAGTACTTCTGGTGGTGGAGGTGGAGGGATATACTGCACTGATGGGGTAGGGTTAATACTTACACTGAGGGTAAAGAGATAATAAAAGCGAGAAGGAAGAGCAAGGTAGGCCTACTGTGAAGGAGGAGGAGGTGTCCATCTATTAACTGTATTAAATGGTGACCAATCACCGAAAGTTCTACTACCTACTACTACTGTTGGGGCTGTAACAGCACTTTGAGGTGACTGAGCTGTTGCAGCTAAATAACAGTTATATAAAATGATATACTAGGGATACTTACTCATATTGATAGAATCACCAGGTATATCATCAGCCCACTTAAAAGGTGACTATACCGTAACATCCACTAATACCCTAACTTTATATGACCTACCTGTGATATCTTATGAGGTGATGCCAATGGCATTAGCTCAGGTGATGGCATAGATACTCTACCGTATCTTGTTGAACGGAATACAGCTGCCGGAGCTGTTGAATGATGTACAAACATAGGCCTAGGTCCACGGAAGTCAACAAAAGTATTATGGACCTAAATATCCTTTATAGTGCGTAACCAATTAACCCGGTTAATACCTCATATCCACTTAGAATCTTCTCGGGATCCCTCGGTATCAAGGGGTCTGGAGTTTGAAGCTGGAAGTATCCACTTTGACGCATTCACACAAGAAGAAAAGACCATAGGACTGTCGTCGTCGGAAACGAGGTGCTCAACACAGCGTCACGCGCCACGAAACACCGCGCACGCCCCAGATCTTGCTCCGAGTAAGTAAGTTACTATCTGTTAACTTTAAATGCGTAGCTCTAGATCCCGATCAACTACCCCTACCAGAGTAGGAAATAGGCCTGCTATGGGGTCTGGTACTATATTGAGGTGGTCGGCATTAACGGTAATAATGAATAAAGGGATGGTATAAAGGTGGTGGTGTTCTATAGGCTATTGAACAGGAACAATTAGCAGGTATATTAGGTAATCATGGTATACAATTCCGTAAAATAATGGCAAGAGGAGGACACGTAATAATACTGGGGTATATAGTAGATGCATTAGGTTCAGGTTCATAACGTAGCTTATTTAAGGATAGTATGTGAGCATACTGATGATAAAGTGATGACACGTAATAAGACAAGAGATAGGTCTATTGGACCATCTAGGAGGAAGGTAAAGGATGATGAAGGTATGATAAAGGATAGGATGAGAAGGGTAATGGATTATATAGGAACATCATCATTAACAATAAGTGGTGTAATGTCTGAAGGGCTAGAGCACGTGAAGGGGGATTGGCAGGATACGCTATCGTTATTAAAGGAGACCTATGCCCCAGTAATATTGGGGTTGAGCAAAGGTTTATAATGTAATAGGTATTCGAGGCCCTTGGAGATACTGGCCATGATCGAAGAACCCCTCCTGCTGTATTTAATAGTGATAACGGTAATTTGTTGTTGTTGTATTATTATGCACTATATAATATGTTGTTAGAATCCGTGGGTGGAAGTAAGCTACAAAGGACAATGGAGGCATTTTATACAGATAGGAGTGTTAAGGATGCTACTGTACATTCAGCAAAGGCATTACAATCTACAGGCCAGTCGCAGACACCAGTTGCTGCTATATTTGTAAGTTTTGCCATTATTAATAATATGTATATTAATACTAGGTAAACTGGCTTACAGGTCGACTAGGTCTACGTCGGTTAACAGATCAAGGTATGATGGAAACACTACTATTAACCCATCGATTACGAGAGGGTGATATGATGGTAATGGTTATTAGGGTTGGTGCTGGTTCATTACTAGTATTTAGTAGGCTGATATATTTGGTAGGCTATTAGAAGGTTCATATGATACTACTGATCTGCTATTCTACCTCTATATTAGATCTATAGTAGCTAGTACTGTAATACAGGTGGGGATCTCAATATTAACTTAACAGCAACAAGACCACTTTAGTAGGTTGATAAATCACCTAAGTCCAGTATAGGGGGTCATCATCATCCTATTGTAGTTCAGCTACCACTTGCTGATATAAAGTCCCTAGCCAAGAAGTAAGGCTAGAGATACTATATAGCAGTGTATGTTACTGTATCAATAGGGTATTTGGTAGAGATCAAAAGACGATATATGATACATTTATGCATGTAGTAAGGGGAGGGAAGGGTGGTGGTACGCTGTAATAGGTGTTAACGGATGAGATATCTAAGGCGGCTGCTACTACAGCTGTAGGAGGGCAGCAGCAGCAGCAGGAGGAGGATGGAGATGAACCACTTGTGGAAGTTGGATACTTGATGTGATACTAGTATTAGTAGTGATGATATAAATGATATTAATAGGTACATTGCATTATGGGTGTATCATCATCAGAGACCAGAGGTTATAGCATCAGGGCGAACAGCAAGGGAAGGGGGGCAATTAGATCAGACAGCAGCTGTAGTAGTGGATGGTGGTGGTAAATATTATATAGATGATGATATAATAAAGGAGGCTAGCACAGCAGCAATAGCTACTAGTAGGGATCTATTGAGTAGAAGCCAAGATGATAAACAATATGTAGTATAGTTATAGGATTGTTACGAGTGTTGATTATGGTTAATAGGAGAATGTAGTTAACAATGGCAATAAGCATGGATTGGCAATGAAGGTTCAACAACAGTCATCTACTATTACAGATTATCTACAGTCAATACAACATTATCGTAGAGCACGTCAGGAGTTGGAGGAGGAAGCTGCTGCTAATTCCTGGGGTGGTGAGGATAGCACTGTTTATGGTCGTCCATATATTATATAGGCTCTATAGTGACCAGAGATCATCATACAGAGTGCTGCTCAAGAAAGAGTGATGTAATATATTGATGGTAGTGATAGTGGATACATGGCTAATAGGAAGGGACAGCAGGAGCAGCAGCAGCAGTGAGGCATGGTTGGGTTAATGATATTATACATGCCTGTCAGAGGTCTATGATGGATAGTGTGCAGGAGGTAGAGGATGGTGGGGGCTGCTGCTGGGTATGGTAAAGATGGTGGTATCATAGGCACGAGCATCATCAAGGCATCCTTTACGGTTAACACATAGTGATTTCGATGCAGCATTAGAGCCATGTGTACAGACAGTATTAAGGGAGGAATGTACATTATTGGTTACTAGGGTACAACCTACTACACTAGATGGGGTAGTAAAGTTGTGGGAAGAGCGGTATTATTATGAAGGTTAATGATAGGTAGAGGTATCACATACATCTGGACCACTAGTAGCTGATGCATTAAATGCAGTTGTTAATGAGCTAACAACAACAGCTGATCAGCTAGTTCAGGTCATATTACCAATGGGAGGGCGGCATCTATAGTAGTAGTGATGTAGGTTATTATGGATGGTAGTATAGAGGATTGGAATACATCATTAACACTATTATTGGCTAAGAATAGAGGGGATGATAAGGATATAATAGCAGCAGATAGGGTTATATACGAAAGGCTAGTAAGATGGTATAGGGAGGGGAATGGTGTTATGGTGGTGGTGGTGTAGGTTGAATTAAGGGATACTATATTAGCAGATGAATCTGGTACATTAAGACAGGCAGCTGTGGGGGACTTCTGTCATACTTTATTGTGTAGTAGTGTATTGAAGACTTATTGTGGTGAATTAATTAAAAGGGAGATCTTACTACTTATTAACACATCTTAATCATTGACGAAGATGCTCCCCTCCTACTCCTACTACTCCCATTCACATAATCATCAACATGGATTATCATCATCAGCATCAGCCTTTCTCTTACCTCTACTGTTGTAGTGTTACAGTATAGTATAATGATAATATAGTGGTTAATATGTCATCACAGGCTGGTGAGGAGGATCCTGTAAGCCCTACACTAGTGTGCCCAGAGATAGTACTAGAGCCACATGTAGTGGATGAGATAAAGGATATGTTTAATAAGCAAGATAGAGATGGTGATGGTAGAATAGATGCAATAGAGTTAGCTGAGGCATGGAAGGAGGCATTAAGGAAAGGTGGAGCTCAAAAGTAGAGATATACATGGAGACCTGTTGATAGAACAGTGCAGTAGTAGGTGTGTTGATACGCAGTTGATGGCGAGTGAAGTGGCACGTACATTGGATATAATGGATATTAATGGTGATGGTACTGTAGACTTACAGGAGTTTATACATGCTATGTTAATTAATGGTAGTAATAATAATAATACCAAATTTCCATCAAATCATCTGTAAGGTACCATGCCTAATCGTCTAATGGAGGTTAATGAGCTAGTAAGACGTAAGCTGCGGAAGGACCCTGGAGTGCTTGATGAGATTATAGACAACTTCATGTTGGTGGAGGAAGGGCTATTTCTTAGTAGATACTATTGTTAGGCGATTGGATGAGACAGGGGAAGGAAGGCTCACATACAAGCAGATATGTCAAGGCATGTTAACGGATGTTGATGGTGATGATGTGAAGGTAAGTGATGTTATTAGGGAGATAGAGTATAGTTGTATTGGCAGAAGGAAGCATTAGAGGCTATGGACCTGGATAATAGTGGAAATGTGGACTATTATGAATATTTATATTATATATTAGGGAGGCGCAAGGAGAAGGTTGAGCTACTCTAGTCATACCATACTTTCCTCAAATTATCATTACATGTCCCCTACCTCGTTCAGCTATGATATATCTAACGGCACCTCTAAAGCATTAAGCCCTATATTATTTAGTCATAGAGTTGATGCTATATGGCATACTAGTGTTGTTGTATTTGGTAGGGAATGGTGGTTTGGTGGTAATGTAAGCATACTCTACAGCTCCCCCTCTTCCCGTCAGCATCATCGCTGCCTTAGGTCTTCCGTAGTATCCCTGAGACCACTCCTTTTGGCACCCCTATTAAACGTATTGAACTAGGTTATACCCTTCATACTGAGAATGAGCTCTATAATGTAAGGTTGGCGGTGGTCACCGCTGTAGGGTAGTAGTATGTTGTTGTTGTTGTTGTATAGGTGCTAGTGGAGAGGCTATCATTAGAGTACACACCTGATACATATGATGTTATGACTAAGAACTGCAATAACTTTACCAATGATGTATCATTATTCCTATTACAGAAGCAGATACCCTTAGATATATTAGACATGCCACATCGTCTAATGGGAAGTGGTCTTGCTAGGATACTAAGGTTCTTACAACCTACCTATACTACTTCTATCTTACTACCTCTCACACTACTTCAGGCCATTCCTTAACCATTGGCTGGGTGGATTTGGTGATGATGCTGAGCCAGATAGTGAAGATAACCTATTACATAGTCTAGCTGATAAGCTAGCATCAGGGGATTTGGCGTCGGTTAATACTATGGTAATTAAGAACCCTCTGAGGAGGAAGAGGAGGATGAGCATGCTCCCTTATCCTTTGCTCAGGTACATTACTCACCACCTGGTCAGCCATCACAGACAGTACAGATAACCGCTGTTAATAAGAAGAAAAAGACTGTTACTGTTAGACGATTCCAGTGATATTATTATACATTATTATTACTATTGATAATAGTTCCTCAGGAACGGTGAATTTATAATAATAAGAGATGTACCATACTCCAAGCTAAGCTCTATTGATAACTATACTAATGAGCATGCATACTTTGCTGCATTAGCAGTATTATTAAAGCATGCTGATGAGATAAAGGAAGAGGAGGACCTCAGGCAAATGCAAAAGGTAGGGTTGTAATAATACACTATAACCTTAAAAGCATATTAGATGCGAAAAGGACTATCGGACGCCTTGCTTGAAGCCTCTGCTGGTGCTGCCTCTGGGGTGGATACTTCTATAAAACTATACGGTAGTACACGTGACATTATCTTAATAATATGTGCAGACTGATGCAGACTGCCCTCCATCGACACGTAAGAAGACCAATCATACCATCATACGGAGTAAAAAGGGCGTTGAAAGGGACACTACTATGGGAAGTGTCAGCAACAACAGCCCTACACCTACCTGTTGTGGACTACTCTTCTCTAGAAGGTTACCACAGAGTGCCTCGGGATGATGCATGTTAATAGAAGCGTAGCTGTGATAGCTGTTGATGTGTTGTTGAGTTAATCCCTTGTTGTTATTGTATTATTAGTATTATTATTATGGACCCATCATTAAAGGGTAATAAGTTAGGGGGTATAGTGAATATCGAGGATAAGCTGAAGGAGTATCAATCATGGCATATTGATACAAGAGGGATGGTATCTGATGAAGAGAGGAATGCATTTTTTAAATCCCTCAGATCAAAAGTATTAAGCTGATATCTCTGAGGGTGAGTATTGTTATTATTATTTCAGCCAGCTAACCGTACATGTATCGATTGTATGACTCGCAATCCAGTATGGATCAGTACTGGCTTTGGCGTTTTTGTATGCTTAAACTGTTCAGGAAGGCATCGTCAAATGGGGGTAATACTATATGCTAGACGGCTGCTAGTATTTATACCATATTTCCGCTAAATCAGGTACATATTACCTTCGTTCGGAGCTGTGAGATGGATAAGCTGCCACCACAGTATTTAGTAAGCAGTAACAGTAAAGAGATGTATCAAGTTTATTGGGCTGCTGTTGCTGCAGATTCAAATGGATCTCGGTGGTAATGAGAGAGCTCGTGACTTCTTTAAACAACATAATATGGGACCAGGATGTTCAAAGCCAATAGACTATCATGGGAGGTAAAGAGTAGAAGGAGGCTACTACTAGTAGTAGCTATTTACAGGTGGGCAGCTAAATACAGGCAAATGCTACAGAAGGAGGTTGATGAGGTTATGGGAAAGTAAGAAAGTAGACAAAGGGTAGGAGCAGCAGCAGCTACCGTTATTTAGATTGCATTATGATATACCAAATGGAGAGGTAGAGAACGGAAGTAAGGAAGTCAGTAGCAGCATTAGCAGCAGCCCTATGGCGGCAGCAGCAGATAGTACTGAACCGACTGCCACTGCTTCCGCTACTGCTGGAGTAGCTGAAGTTATGGTAACTATTAATAAGGGGGGGGTATTATTTAATGTGTATGATAGGAAAGGGGAAGGAACCATAATGATGATAAGAATAAGAAGAAGGCAGCTCCAATAGTCATACGGAAGAGGCCGATAGCAGCACCAGTAGTGGTTAAGGCTGATGGTGCTGCTGCCAATCCTATACCAGCTACTACTACACATCACACTAGCAGTATATTCGCTGATAATGCTGGAGAGGTGAGGATGGTAGAGGGTAGAGGGTAGTTATCATTCCTGGTGGTAGTAGGTTGATGACTTTTTTGATCGACTTGAGAAGGAGGCTGCAGCAAACCCTAAACCGTTACCAATGCCTACCAAGCCTAGTGCCCCCATCAGTGGAGGAGGAGGGTTTGTAAAGCCAGTGCCCTCTAAAGGTAAGTAACAATAATTTTATATAGCTTATTAACATTCAGGACCAGCCCGAGATGATTATACAAAAGTAACCTCTCCTACAGCAGCAGCAACAGTTCATTCTCCTACCTATTCTAAAGCGGGGCCATCCTATGGGACACCCTCTGCTGCTGGTGCTGGTGGTGGTGCTGTACCTGATCGGTTACGAGAGAAGAGAGGTACTCGACTCTTGGTATTCCTGTGTATCCCTTAGTGTTGTTATCAATAGGTATATCCTCCGATGATTTTTTCGATGCTTTGAGCCCATCTTATACAAATCCATCTGAACCATCAGAAAGATTACCAGCATCCTTTGCTACACGACAGAGCTTTGGTAGTGATGATTTAACACCTGGCGGGGCAAGGAGAGATGGAGGTGCTGCTGGCATGGAGTAAGTATACATTCATTGCAGAAATGGTGTTGTCATTCCCCTTATAATAGTTTCGATGACCTTAAAACATCAGCTGCAGTAGCGGCAGAGAAGGGTCTACAATACGCCTCAAAGGTAGTTGGAGTGGATATGTACCTTATATAGTCATTTATTAATAGGGTTATGAGGCATTATCCTCCTATATGCGTCGACAGGCAGGAGGGGATTTCTAGTTCACCACCACCACCATTTTAATAACCCCCTCCTTCTCCTCCTTCACTAATGATAATATACATTACCATTCTGTTAATAATAATAATCATCATCATTATATATGGTGTTGATGTGTTGTAAATGATACTGGTACATAGTGTACAGGGGGATGCTCCGGATTGGAACATGACACCTATCCTCTCCTCTATTGCTCTTCGCGCTACTACCTCCTCAACTTTGGTTTGTATACCGAGGCACATACGTAGATACACAACACAGCAGCAGCAGCCATGCCACTGGAATATCCGCTATGTTGGGCATGAAGGCAGCTTCTCAGAGGTTAGGTCCCTTCATATGATAACTGTTGTTATTCTTTATAATTAGATAGCAGCTCGATCACTTCTACTAGCAAGGGGTTATAGATTAGGATCGACCTGTAAGATGGGAGATAACCTTATCATTTGCCCATCGTCACGCAGCAGTTACATTGAAAGGTGGGTTCTCTACATCTGATGAGCTACTAGCCTTCGCACCAGCAGCAGCAGAAGAAGAGGTCTCTAATGAGCTTGCTATTGTAGGTGGTGTTTATTCATTGTATATTTTCTAACCAATGGTATAGGTACCTTTTGAATCCTCTGTATTTGGTCCATACATTCATGTTTATGATACAGTCCTCCGCGGTGGCCTTAAGATATTTGCTGAATATTCTCAAGTTGAAAAGCACTGCCTTATAGGTATAGTCGATTGCCATGTGCATCTGTGACTATCTTCTAAGGTGGTACAAACAATACAACGTTATCTACATTGAAGACGGTTTATTCCCATCCGTGGATTCTTAGAAACAGTACCGATTAATCCTCCTCCTACCACTTGAGTTTATTTGTTAGGCAGAGAGTTCTTGGTAAAACATAAGTATTCGAGAGTTGAGATAAACTCCACTTCACGTGAGAAATCTCAGCAGATATGAGCAGCAGTCTCAACAGCTTTATTAGATGCCGTGGAGCTCATTGCTGCTCATCGTGATGATCCAACGATAGCTGCTATTGGAAGTACTGTACAGGCGGAGAAGCATGGTTTACATATCGTAAGACTGTGTGTAGTTGCTGGTGTATTGGAATACTTCCTAGTAGATGAAAGAGAATGTAGCATGTGATGAGAATACACAGACACGTTATGCTATTGTTGGTCCGGCTAACATTGATGGGGATATATTGGAATGCCTTGACAATGTGCCTTTGAAATCAGCACTGTGTGTGTCGATAAAGGTAGCGGATAACCAATAGTGGGTTGCCATCAGGTTTTTGCATATCAGGACGAGCCAAGTGCTCTGTTCAAGGCATTAGCTAGCTTTTCTTTACGTAATTTGAACATTAGCAACGTGGTAGGCCCAAACGAGCATGTTTTGGTGCTCCAAAATGCTGCCATTTTCAGGTGCTGAGACCCCTGGCGATGTTCCCTTCCTTCAGAGAGGCATTACCAGGTGGTGGACAGCATTGGGACTATTGTTTTTATATAGAGTAAACTATTGGAACACTCTGGAGGGTAATGTCGCTATTCAGATACGAGGCAGGATCAAATGATTGTGAAGAAGCCTTAGTTGCTAGCTTGAAAGAACTAAGTGGGCCTGTGGTTCAGCGATTGGGCAATGTAACATGCAGCACTCATCCGGTTTATACCATTGATGCCACGCCTTTCAGAGGTATCCTTCTTTTGTCCGCCACAGCCATTATCGGCATCCTGATTGGAAGTCTCGATCTGATGAGAGTGTATCATGGGAGCAGTTGCGAGAATTCTTATCTCGTTGATGACTAAATCACATCGCAGTTATACATAAAGTAGAGTAGCCTCTCCTCCGAGAGTGTAGTCGTCTTTTTATTAAATTATCTTTATTGTGTTCTTTCTAGTGAGGCCGTCCACATGTTCATTAGTGTAACTAATGCCACGGCTAACGATCGGGTTGAAATGTATCATTGGTTCTATGGTGTAACGGTTAGCACTCCAGACTCTGAATCTGGCGATCTGGGTTCAAATCCCGGTAGAACCTATTTCCCTTTAACACAAAGCAATTCACATCAATCGATGCTCGCTGTAATTTGCAAGGAGCGCAAGTTGAAGTCTGAACAATCATGTTTACTTTGGTTTGACTTTCGTCCCCATTCTGGTAGCTGCACTCGTCTAGATCCACTCCCTTTCTTTGATATTGATGATGGTGGGGATGGATCATAATTGGGTGTAGAATCATCATTAACCTCTGGCGTGCATGCCCTCTGTATCCCTCCTGACGGATTTAGCTTCCTTGGAAGGTATTGTGAAAGGACAGACTCTTCTAGATCACGTGCATCTTCACCGGCGGTAGATACTTCACGCTGGAGCTTTTGAACCAATGCATCCTTCTCGTTAACTAAACTTTGCATTTCCCTAACCTAACCAAAGGGCAACCAATACACCGAGACGTAGAGAATGACCTACCTGTCCCGTCAGCCATACGCCACGCCTTTCTGCACTCTCTAGGCCCTCTTTAGTTTGCTGACAGCTCACCTCGGCCGCTCTTAGCGCCTCGATCTTCACGACTAGTTGTGCCTATCGAGGCAGCGTGTATCATATTTAGGCAAGTTATCCCACTTGTGCATCCGACTCTGACTTTTTAAGCCCCTCCAATTTTGCCTTCAAGGACGCTGCTTCCTGTCGAAGCTCTCCACAGATTTGACGCTCTCGGCAAAGATCTGCTTTTACAGATTGTGCTTCAATAACGGCTTTTACTAATCTATCACAGTACGCCCCGATACCGCATGAAGCCCGTAGCGTACGTACCCTTCTATGAGCCTATTCTTCTTTATCGAGTCTTGAGATTCAACTGTCGCTCGATCAAGGTCAGGACCGCTGCATGCCCAAAGCCATTTGAACATATCATAAAACTCACCATAAGAAGCCTCATCATCGAGTCTCTCGGCAAGTGTACCAGAGGCGGAATGTACGGCAGCAAGTGTCTCCCTCATCACATCACGTTCTGTGGAGATAAGATTTAGATCTGCTCTAAGGCTGTGTATCTGTAAGGAGACATCGGTGTCTGTCTGTAGCTCAGCATACACCTACTTCATCCTTTACTCCTGTCTTTATGTCTTGGAGCTCTCGTTTAAGCTTCCTCACATCGTCTAATGCGTCATCCCTTTCAACTAGTGCTTCATCAGCCTACTCGGGCAGCATGTTCTATGCTACTCAAGTGCCAACGTACTTGCTTCCTTGCCACCAAAAGGACTTGTCTTGTCCTTTTCAACTGCCTTGCTATTGCAGCCGGATCATATGGCAACTGCTGCTGTGATGTTATTGGAGCCGTTGACCGCGGGCGCATCATTTGATCGAAGTACTGGGCAACTCTGGCGTACACAATTGCTGGGTACCAGAAGCAGGGCCTCACAGGGTAGTGAAACTCATGCAAGTGAAGTAAGTGGAAAAGTTTGTATCATGCAAAGTAGCAATACTGTTGTTGTTGTTGTTGATGATGATGTTGTTGTTGTCGTGGTACAACTCCTATACCACCATAAAAAGTGCTACCGACTGGGGGATATGCTATGGCTTGCTGTGGCGGTGTTGCTACTATAACTGGGCACATATTAGAATGTTTTACATCAATGCTACTGGTATTATTAATAACTCTATGATACACAGCTGGATGATGATGATGCTTTCCTACACTCTGCTGATATACAGAGGGATTAATACTTTTAGGAGACCGCACTTCGAGGCTACTACGAGAAGGAAGAGGAGGAGGAGGAGAAGCCTTCACTTCCTCATACTTGTGGTTATTAATATCAGCTAGCTGATGATGACGATGAGGAGTTTCTCCTTCGTCATTAGTTTGCAATCGAGTCGAGTGCTGCATAGCAACATCAGCTGCAACTGAAGCCTCGACGCCTGTACTGCCGACAAGACAACTTCTCCCTTCTGGTGTAGTGCCCCCCACGGTAGTAGAACAGAGAGATGGGTTATGATACGGCATGTGCAACTTGAAGGCCTCCTCACGCTCTTGTTGCATCTGCTCTATCCTTTCTTCTAATGTTATACCTAACATACTATCTCAATGCTAACAGCTATACTGTACTAGCCCTACCATTGGCTTTCCATGGAGGAGAGGGAAGCCATCGTGTATAACCGATACCGCGAGGATCATCTACCCGACGACGCCCTTCGTGATTTACAGGGGGGAACATAACTATAATTGGTTTCATTTATCGTTAAAGAAGTATAAAAACGATAACATATATCTACTATAGAGAAACGTCGCATAGGACATGATAGGACATGTTACAGGTTATAATGTAATGGTATCATCATTCAGTTATACTCTAGCTTATCTCGAATATGCCATGCATGCTCCCATAATAGAGTTAGGGTCTCGTCATCTAATGGTACTTGAGATACTTCCAGGGCTAAGATAATATCCTCCAGTGGTATCAAACCATCAGCTGCTGCTATAGCGTGTACTAGAAACAAGGGTAGGATAGCTCCTAGGGACTTCACAGCCCGGGTAAGAGCCTCCTCGTTATGTTCAGTTAGACTGTAAAGGACTCTTTGGGCCAGGCATCCGCAGTTGGCATTCTGGTGATCTTGGCGATTCATGCATCGTAGAATGCCGGGAGAGGATTGCCTTGGGACGCTTAGGTTGAGAGAATTCAGCGCTTGAGATAGAGTGATAGACCCATCCGATAGTGGGAAGAGCCCTGGTGGATACTTCACCATCAACTCGAATGGTACCGTATGGTCCATAAGGATATCCATATACCGCCGAGGGTGCAGCATGACATGAGGGGACAGTCTAAGGTATTGAGTAATCTCCTTATACTTATCGCCAAGGGCTGCACATTGCCATCTGATCTCATCACATTTACGTCTACTTGTGATTGCAGTGGCGGTACTGCCGTCGGCTATTGACATAGCTCTCTGGGCTGCCTCCCATCCAAGAGTGCTGAAGGCCTCGTAGAGCTCGTCTCTAATCACCTTAACCTCCACAAGGGAATGACAGTCGGCCTCTAGCGCATCAATGACCCACGGAGGCGTTATGGGCTCCTCCACTAGCAGTGAAAGACCAGAGTGCTTCGTGACGAGACACGAAGATAGAGACAGCAATCGTGCACGCGACTCCACTTGGTACACTGTCGCACGATCAACACTAGCATAGGAATTTCGGCTCATGGAATAGCCTACCACACTTACTGGCCTCCTCCAGTTATAAGTGGATATAAATAATGTTGTACAGCCAGAGGGCGGATGTAATGACGTGATACCGTCTGAAGGATGGGCATGCCGAATGCTACGCAGACAGCAAGGGCTAGGCGGACCCGTGAAGCCAGTGTTTATTGCACTTGGGAAGTTAGATAAGTTAAGCACTTCAACAGAGTCACTAGTAGGCCCATCTTCTGTACTATGCCTATCAGCCAGGGAATGAGTCTTAGAACGCCGACTGCTGCTGCTGTTGCCACTGACGACACTTCTCTCTTCTGAAGTGGGGATTGGCAGTCTAGCCGGCAATGAGCGAGGATGGGGGGAAGGTGATAGTAATGATATTGACAGTAGTGTAATGTGAGGAGGCATGCCTATGACATTAGGCTTTATTAATGCTGTTATAGAAGGGCTCGTACTATAGGCACCAATGTGAAGCAGTACCCCTTGCATTTGGGGACCAAGAGTGCTAACTGATACAATGGGGGGACAATTATTGTGTTGAGACATATACATAAACTCATAGGCCACTTCAACTGTTTCAACATCTAACAGATATGCCCGTTGCTTACTACCACTAGCGATAGATAAGACATGTCGATCGGTCAGAACCCATAACATACCAAGGCTGACAGACTTGCCATCATTAGATGAAAACTTCAAGGTGTTCTGTACAGAGAGCGTAGTATAGTTACAGCTGTCGTCTAATAGATTGATATCAGCAAGCCATATCCTTCCACCAGGTCGAGCACAGCAAACACGGCCATCATCTAATAAAGCACCACCAAACCTACCATGATGCTCTCTAGACCCAACCCATACAGGTTGTTGTTCTGTATCACTTAGCCGTACAATGCATACTCTAGAAGTGGTAGCTATTAGCAGTAGTCCTTTGGGTAGTACCCGATCACTGTATACCATAGAGAGTATCTCATCACCGTTAAGAGAACAGTCAATGGGAATAGGGTCACCACTATCATCTACAATACGGAAGATCTCTCCTTGGCAAGTACCAGCATAGATATCTCTACCCTTTCCAAATGATAAAGCTGTGACCATACTGCCAAGGCTTTTATGATACTGTATATCGACACTACTTGGTGTAGCACATATCAGATAGACTTTACTGCTACCAGGTGCTGTACTACAATGGCAGGCTACGGCCAGGCAGCTACCATCGCTTGAAACCGTGGCTGCCACTATGGGTCCTTCTTCTTCTAGTTGCACCCCCGATACTCTCTCCCTACTGAATACCGCCAATCTCCGTGAGCTGCTACTGTCTATAACGTTAAGAGCAGCTGTGTTAACATGGTTCCCTTCTTCTATTGCCCAGAATAATGGTTTGACACCTTTTATGCTACGACACAGAGATAAGTATGAAAGCTGTTGAGTGTGGTGCATTGATTCATGTTGTGGTTGATGGAGCCTAGCTGTACTCTCTTTGGTACTATCAGTCTCATGAGATGATGATGCAGTATCGGACACTGATGATCCTACAGTAAAGGAAGAGGCTCCTGTTGGGGATGGTAATACCATACAACAAGCAATGACTATTAAAGGTGTACTTGTTATTGACAGCAGCAACTAAAGAGATATATGATATGGTATATAGGAAGAGAAACAATACACAGTACAACAACAGCAACAAGCGTAACGACGACGACGACGATGACGTTGATGATGTGGCTGCAACAGAAGTATTATCATTAATAGTAACGATGCTACTAACCATTGCCGTAATGCTATACCCTGTGTAACTCAGTGGGGAAGGTACATTAAATGATGACGAAGTAAACAACAACACTGATCGCCATTAATCATCACCAAGTAGATCAGTAGACTCTACTGTATCACTCTGAGATGGTGATGCCTCTTCTTCTTGTTGTTCTGCTGCTGCTGGGGGCGGAGGTGGAGGTGGTGGCTGGTCTTCACCATAGCTGTTGTCATCTTGGTAACTCGTTGGTGATCCTTGATACAATGGATCTATCACTGGTACAAATTTATTGCTAGGCATCCGATAGATAACAGATAGGGTGTTGAACTCATCATGGAATATTCTATCATCTATTTGAACATCATATGCATCAGCTGAAGCATTAGCCTAAGTATGATATAACATACATGATAAGTATCAAAGGAGGCTATTCTTACTGTAGCTTCATCACCAACTAACACTATATCATGGGCTTCCTTAGCATCTCGCTGTAGCAATCGATAATACATAAGGGCACGGTCCCGTACGTCAGGGCTAGCGGCTGGACCTAACACAATAACCTACAGGATACAGTAGCAGTAGAGTAATATACTTGTAACAGCATAATTGAGTGCAAGGCCAAGGACCTTCTGCATCTCAGGTGGTCGTGCAAAGAATAGCTTAGTGCATGCTGTGAGAAGCTCTAATGCTACTGTATCATCAGACGCTTTAACCTCCTCATCGTCCTTCGATACCGTTGGAGCTGCTGAGTAAAGTATGATGCTTAATAGGGCATTATACCTTCATACCTGGTGCAGTAGCAGTATTAGGCTCCTCACTGCCAAACTCAGCGGCATCTAAACCGTTGATCCCTGGTGATAGAGCACCTGCCTCAGCATCCATTAGATCATTTATTATATCCTCTAGAATGTACGGTGCCATCGGTATAGATTCACCATATTCGCCTGATATCACTTACCAATAAAATATATATTAACCTACCTAGGATCCACACAACAGCTGCTTTCCCTAATGGATCTCCTGATACGTTCTTTAAGCACTTCTCTAAAACCTCTGGGCTTGTTATCTAATAATAATAGCAGCAGGTACGACGATATACTCTAGGCATTATTATTAAGGTACAAGTTCTATGGTATGTTCCTTGCCATTTGCTACACCACTTCTAAGTAGCTGTTTTAAAACAACAACTGCCTCCGATGCTACACCTTTATCACGAGGAGAGTCCGAGCCTATTATGATAGATAATAACGGTTATATATATTGGTAACCCTACATGTAAGGTGATCCAATAGGATATCGAATATACCAGGTACTGCTCCTGGACAGGCTAAACCAACTGCACCAATGCTACGTACTGCTTCACGAGACACCTCCGGATCTGGATCATTAGTGATGGTCTCACGGAACTAATAGCCAGCAACAATAGTATAATGGGATAGTGTAATGGTACTACTACCTCGCCAAGTATATCATTAACACAATTGCTATCAGTTTTGGCAGCTTGGCATGCCAGGAGGGTTAAGACCTGAGGATAGTAATAGTACCACTATTCTAAACGCTAATGCATGTACTTGAAGCTTAAGATACTTTATGTAGCTTGGCTCGTTGTATCGACAGTAAAAATTCTTGTAGTCATTGCCAGTAAAGAGCGGTGGACCTGGCAGGTACAGTGTCGTAATCTTAACCTTGGCAGTAATGACTACTTGCAGTCTTTTGTTGATGAAGCACCAATACAATGATATGACTAAGTATCACATAAGCTTGTTCATGACCACCAGTTGATATCGCCCCCAATAGTGTAAGTAAGGTAGGCTTCAATCTCTCCCTAATATAATATTATTATATAGTAGAGTGACAGTAGCTTACAAGACTTGCTGTAGTAGTTCACTATTGCCAGTAGCATCAGCTGCATCAGATGCCCACTCCATATATAATGTACTAGCTGCCATTATAACTGATGGGCTATTCTGTTTTAATAGAGGGTCTAGTATATTAAATACATCGAACATCTCCTCCTCGGTACCTGAATACAGAGATGCCACCAGAGTATAGTGATGCTACTAGTGGTCGTCGTCTTATTACTTGGTCTATACTTCTTTCCTATAATCTTAATAACAGCATCAGCACCCCATTCAGAGAAACGGTATATATTATTAAGGAGGTTATCAACTATCTCCTGAGTTAACTCTATACCACCAATATCAGCTAGTATCTCGTTCAATGCCACCTGATGATGATGCAATAATGGATAATAGTTGAACCTAGGCAACCTACCACAGCATCATATATAACATCAGGATCACTATCAGATCCGGATACTATACGATAAAGATCTTGCACGATGTCTGTATTCTCTCTAACCTATAAAATTAACGATGATAGCAATATCTGTAATGATAATAATGATGTTACGTGTTGTGGATCAAGATGGAACATCTTCAATGCTCCAACAACAGCTGTCTTCCTAACATATCCATTAGGATCAGATAAACCCTTCTTAACTGCTGGCTCTAAATATTCCATCATGTTACTTAGTTGGAGACCGCCTGAATAAGTAGGCAATGACCGTAGGCTAAGCGGTTGAAGAAACATCCTACAAAGTGATCGTAAAGCCAAGCCTCGTATGCTAGGATCGGTATCCTGACAGTCCTTCTGTAGTGTATTAATAGCAAGTACTGCTAGAGATGGGTTTGATGCTGCGTAGTTCACAAGGTAAAGATATATCATTTTCTTCTGTACCTGTATTCGATAATAGACATAATAGTGGTTGTTATTATTATATTAAGGTTACCAAATCATTTGTATAAGATGCCATAACCATCTCAGGGAACAATCGACTTACATCTATACCAAGAGTCATAAATGCAATCACCTGGACATATTTCGTATTGGTGGTATGTCAGCAGATGTGGTCCCTAACCTTTTTAATAGCCTCACGCTTCTTAGTCTGATCCCTATCATTCTGCACCGACTGTAACAATTGCCGAAGCTCATTGATTTCCCCACGTTTATCAAAGTACCTATAAAGTATAATGGATAGGGTATAATAAGGTAACATACTGTGCTGGCTGAGGAGGTGGGGGTGGTGGTGGCACGGCAGCCATGGTAGGCGACAGTACGCAGAAAAAAAGCAAACTATAATAGAGGTATTGGGTGATATACTTTAACACAATAGAAGAGTATTAGTAAAGGGAAAACATACAATCTGGTAAATACGTTAGATAACTATCAGTCAACAACTGTGGTAAAGGGGGGTGATGTTATCAATAATAATAATATTAACATCAATCATAGTTTACGTTGTTTAAGTCCTCGCCATTCTTGAACCTTCTCTTTCATAGCTCTCTTTCTCTTTTCAGTTTTCACAACTCTCTTTGCTAACTTCCTTTCTGCAGTCTCCTGTGGGTTTACTATGGCATTAGCCTTCTCATCAGCCTTACGACGCTGTCTTGATCTTACTACTATTCCTCTCATCTAAATATTAACATACCATCATCGTCATCATCAATCTAACACCAGCTACCGTCTTACCTCTATAAGTTCCTTATTCCATTTATTATACAGCTTCGCTCCGCCTGCTTTACGTATCCATTTCCCCATGGATTCAACAGCTTGATTCGCTATAGCACATACCCTTCTAATACCAGTATATGGCTTTAACTTAGCTAGATCTGTTAGACTACTGGCTTGTCCAACTAAAGGGAATAACAACATGTATTAGTGAATAAGGTAGTGCTAGGCCGTCTTACTCTTATCCTCTCCCTCTTGTGCTGGTCTAACACTAGATATCCTTACCAATGTTGATAACAATGGTTTTAATAACCCAGCTTCATCAGAGCATAGTACTTCAGGAGTAACCAGTACAGCGCTGGCACATACTAGTTTGAGTAAAGCACCCAATCGTACAATACCACCACTTCGCTTATATGCAGCCAATAGCTTTCTGCTCTCATAACTGGTACGTACTAACAACCACTTCAATCTAGGTGGGACTCTTGTCGAACTCTCTGGTGGAAGCTCAACTGCTGCTGTAATATCATCATCCTCCTCCTCCTCACCTTCACCCTCTCTATCATTGGACCCAGCTAGTAGGCCCATATCAGGCATGCTCTCCAGCTCTGGCTGCTCTTCCTGTGGCTCAGCATCATCATCCTCCTTAGTAGAGGCTGTACCATTCTTTTGTTCTGTACTCTCCTCTTCACTTGTGCTTTCAACATCATCATCATCATCATCATCATCATCAATATCATCACCCTCATCATCCATGACTTCTTCTTCTTCTTCCTCCTCGTCTGATATTATCCCCACCTTAGAGTTTTGATCACGTTGTGCACATGATAGCACCGCTACAGTAGCCCTAACAGATGCTGTTGCTACTTCTGGATGTTCTCCAGCATATGGTGAATAACAAGCTGCTGTCAGTCTTGGTATGGCCCCTTCTGCTACATAACTCTCAGTATACTGGTGAGCTGCGGAGGAATCATCAGTGATTAACTCGTTGATTAACTCCGTATCAACTGGAGACTCTGGTACAGTCCACTCATTATGGCTATCAGAGTACTCAGTAACAATTCTTAGAGCAGCTAGCCTAACCCATGGATGAGGGGCTCTAGTGGCTGCTGGTCCCAATGATAGCTGTACAAAGGCGTTACTGTTATTATCTAAGGAAGCTTCTTTATGGTACCCACCAGCCTCAAATGCTACCAACAGCTCGTAGAGAGTGTGCCAATAGCTTAGTTGCTGTGGTGATGATATCTTACCCAGTCTAATGACAGAGTCCCTTAAAACAGAGACAACATCGGTATCAGAGGGGTCTGGACAAGAGCGACAGAACTCTCCAAAGGCTCCCAATAGCTTAGGGTTATCGGCTTTGCTCCAAGTAGTGACCTTTCCTCGTAGGGTAGGACGTAGATTAGTCTTATCAACCACCACTTTAACAAGCTCACGAAGCATTGATCTACACCTATCATCAGTTTCACCAGCAGCACCAGCTAATGACGTTAATGTAATCATCAATGCGAAGTCCTTCAATACTTCTGGTGGCATTTGCAAAGCTAATGAATGCAGTGCGTTAATACAGTACCGTCTGGTAGGAGGAGCACAAGTAGGGTTTGGGGAGTTAGCACAGGCAGCTGCTACACGTACAAGAGAGGCTATCTTAGCAGTAAGTGATTGGGTTGTATGAGGATAATCTATCAACCATTTACATACTATTTGACCACATAATGCACCCAATGTATCATCGTTATAATAAGTACCACCAGCACCACAGAGCAAGTTCTCCAATACAACATTACAAACGCTATAGAGCTGAACTACCAATTCAGAGTGACCTGCTTTACCAGAACTTCTAGATCGTTTAGTAGAGGCCTCTGATGGTGGTGTAACTCGTGGCATAATAACACGACGTAACATAGTCATAGCACTGATCCTTAGTTTAGGATGCTCATTAACACATAGTTCTACATGGGCAAGTAGAGCTAATAAAAGCTCATCATTACATTTAATAATACCAACAGTACCAGTTAATAAACTACACAGGAGTTTTGTACAAGTACTAACTATAGCTGCTGCACTAGTATGGGTCTGTTGACGCTTAGCTTGTACAGCAGAGAGGTCTCTAGAAAGGGAGGCTCCGGCACTATAGAACTGAACCATCTTTAATACACTTTTAACTATACCAAGAGTCTCCTTAGCACTAAGGACTTCAAGTAGAGGATTCTTAGCCGCTCCCTTAGAAGAAGTAGTAGTATACTTCATACAGGATATCATACGACTCAATGATCTAGCTGCTGGTACAAATACATCATCAACTTTACTAACGGTTATAAAGTATGCTACTGGTGATAGTACACCACGCAAAGTTGCCTCATCATTGAAGAGAGCGGTAGTAGAGTCACCACCTCTTCTAAGTAATCCTTCTAGTAGTTTTAGACCAACCTCAGCAGCAGCACTGCCTCGTACAGTAGCATCATATCTCTCAGTATGGCCACCAGTACCAGCCTTCTTCCATTCCTCAGATACCCATGCCCCACGACCAGTAGCAGCACCAGGTAGAACTGTAACCGTCTCTTCCTTCTTTGTCTTAGCTGCCTTCTCATCCTTCGTTTTAGATGCTGCTGGATCTATCCTAGCTGCATTAGCAGAGAACAGGTCACCTTCTTCAAACTGAGGTTTGTCTTCTAACACCTCAACAGAGCGTGTAAGTATCCTTTGACATTGATCAAAGCTAACAGTATGCTTGCCAGCTAAGATACCACTAGTAAGCTGTAACATACTAGTCTTAACTCTTCTACTAAATCTAGCACCACCAACACCACCAGCATGTTGACTTGACCATGCACCTTCTCTAACATCATCTAGCTCAGTACCAATAAGCCTACCATACAGTGGTTTCATCAGACCATCAAGTACCTTTTCAACAGGCATGGCTTTACCAACAGCCTCTAATATAGCATTAGCCTTTGGTCTAGCTGCCTCTGACACCTGCTTAGCTAACATCGGATTCTCCTCAGTTCCTTGTGTTGATTCTGCTCTCCCTTGCATTGATAACCATCTAGCTTCCTCCATACCATATATACCCATAACCTCTTTTAAGAATGCCTCAACACCAGCCTCAGCCTCCTCAGTGCTATGCTCTTCCAGCCTAGCAGTGTCTATTATCTTACTAGCTGTAAAGACCGCAACTGGTGTCTGATAACCACCTCGAGACATCCTTGTTCTAATAGTCCTCAGCATAAAGGTTATCTGTTTAAGAGTAGTAGCAGCTGCAGCCATACGTGATAGAGCATCTCGAGCCTTCCTTCTATCCTCTAACTCTCTTGATAATAATCCACCAACAACAACACCAGTTAGTTTATTAAACTCATTACCAAACACATCTGCATCCATTAGATTCAATACCTCCAACATAGCAGATACCATACTAACCCTCACCGTAACATCATTACCTTCTTGCTGGTGCTGCTGATGATTTCGCCCTTTACCCATATGTTTGCTATCTGTAGGCCCCACAGTGACATCATCATCCCCACCGCCACCACGTTGCTTTGAATACACCAATCGTCTTAGCATAGGTAATACTGTTGCTTTAAGACTGCCTATCTTCTCATTTAAATCATCTCTTTGTCTAACACCTTCTACAGCAGCTGATATCCCCTTTAACAATGCCTTCTCTACTTGCTCTGGACTAAGCCCTCGTCTACCTATACCACGGTTCTTTAAACCGCCCTTCTTCCTATTAACACCACCACCTGGTTTAAGCTGTCCGCCTAGCCAACGGAACAAAGCAATAACTCTTGTCCAACTTAGTTCCTTAGATGCTAACTTAATTATATCAGTAGATACATCTACAAGGTTATGGTCATCGGGGCTATTAACCATATGATATCGTGCCAATGGTAATAACAGATGTGTTATAGTAGACTTGGTCAGGAGGACTTGCTCATCATCACCTAGGGCTAATATCTTAACAAGTGCTCTATGCTGCCTTGATTTCTGTAAATGTATAAGATCTTCTAATATCCCTTCTTTAGCTAATGGTATAAGTTCAGTATGTAGAAGTTGTGCCCAGGTAGTATTGCCAGAGTCATCAGTGGCAGCAGTGGAGCCTGCTGCAATCTCATGGTCCTTATCCCAACCTTGGCTCACTGCAAATGGCCCTAGGTCTCGACAATAGGTAGTAATGATTCTTATACCACTATTAACAACCACCTCAGCTGGATGATCTAATAACTTCCTCGACCATGGTATAATAATACCCCTTATTAAAGCTAATACTGTAGTATCTTCACTTCTATCACTACTACATTTACATAAACCATCTTCTATCAATCTTCTAACACCAAAGTCACATGATGGTTCACGTAATTGCCATAACATATGCCGTAGTACAGGAGCCTGTACCCACCACCATTGAGATAGACTACCTTCTGGTGGGGCTGGGGATAATATTAGATTTAAAGCATCAACTTGTTTATCAAAGTCAGGCTCTCCACCTAGCTTATTAACCGCAGTCAAGTCTTGTAATAATTGTGATACCTTAACAACATCACCACCACCTCTACCAATACGATCATATATTATACCAAGAGCTGTAGCTATCTGATGTCTAGGCCCCAGACCAGATACAGTTGATAATGCCCTAGTTAATATACCAATAACATGCTCATTACTAGCCTCATCAATATTAGACCATAACTTTAATAATCCACCATTAACAATAGTATCCATAATAGACTCAACTGCCTTTGCTATATGTTGTGGTTTGCTATTTCTACCACTCTTTAATGTAACCTCCAACTGGGTACATAATAGCTTTACCAGTGTTGTTGCTGTTGATTCTTTATCACATAATGGTGCTAATATAGTCAATGCCTTTAATACTTCTGGATTACCAAGTTCACTACTACCAAGTGATAATAATACTTCATCAATATGCTCTTTAACAATACATTCGCCTTCCTTTAATGCCTCTGAGTACTCTTCCTCTAATGCATGTAGTTCAGCAGCCTCATCAACAGCCTCCTCCTCGTCTTCATCATCCTCCCCTTGATGCCTTCTTATCCTCTTTCTCCTCAACCTAGTAGCCTTCTGATAACTCAGACCTCTCCTTGTTAACTTATCCTCAGCTAACTTGAATAGTTCTGCAGGCTCTGAGCCTCCCCTTAATAATAGAGTAACCAGTCTACATGCATCATAAAGGCATTTACCACTATTACCACTATTAACAAATACCATTGTTAAGAAGTTAGGTGCCAACTCTTTAAATAATGAGAATAGGTTACCATTACTAGCTATAGATATAAGTAATGTAAGTATTAGACTACTGTTACCAGCATGAGACATACCAATCATCCATTCATTAATATCATCCTTTAATGGTAATAATAATGTACCATAATCACCATCATTTGGATGCTTCTCTAATAAACTACATATAAACTGTACCACTAGTTTACGTACAGTATTAGTAAACTCAGCATCATAATGGTTATCTTTAATATCATACCATAGCTCAATAAGCCTTTTAGTTATCCTAGGTACATGAATCCCTAACCTTGTACCCATAGCCTTCTCTACATCTTTTAATGCCCTTATATACCCAATACAACATTTCCTTAAATCACCACTTGTCTTAAGTGGTGCTTCCATAGCATCTAGGAATATAGATAGATCCTCTATTCTACCACCAGCTATATAGCTAAGTATTTGAGCCCTTCTAGTAGCTTGGGTTTGACCATGCTTATCTATACCACCCCCCTTAGCTGACAGTTTACCAAGTAATATACGGTATACAACATTAATAACCTAAAACACTATATAACAACAACAACAGCTCTATTCAGGTACTGCCCCTCTACCTTAGGCCTATCAGCATCTGTTATCCTATTTATATCGGTATCCTCCTCCTCCTCTTCATTATTATCCCCTTCCTTAGTATCATCTCCTAATGGTAACTTAAGCAACCCATCTCGGAATGTTTTATCATCAGCTAACATTAATATCTCCTTTTTATACCTACACCTGGTATACTACCTATCACTACCATTTATTATTATTACCTCTTTAATGCATCCCTCCATTCCCTACACTGTAATAATACTTGATATCCTATTGTAGCCATACCAGCTCTACGTTTATTATGTCCTAGACTAGAGTCCCCTAATAGATGCTCTAATGCCATCCTTGATAGTTCTTCCTCCTCCATATCCCCTTTAGGGCATATAAACCTAACCATAACAGTAACCCTCCCCAAGTCCCCCCTTTGCTGAACCTACGCTCTATCCTTAGCTACAGTGAGTAGGCAGTCTAATAGCTCACTAACTTGCCCTACTGATGCTGTTGGGTTACTGCCTATAGGATACTCATACCTTCCCTTTAATGCATTAATGCAGGTATTAACAAGCTAACATAGAAGACTACAATAACATCTATCTCTAATTAGATCATACTATATTACCCATTTATTCTCATCACTATTCTCCTTCCTCATTTGTGGTGATGCTACTATAACACTAGCAATAGCATTACATAGTTGTTGATGACGTGTAGTAGGCCCTGCTACTTGATGTTCCCTATTACCCTCTATTGCTATATGTAATCTAACATTATTAAATACTATATCATAACCCATTACCATGCCTACGCCTTATCAGTTAACGATAGTTCCTCCTCCTTCTCTTCCTCTTCCCCTTTACTCATATCCTTATCGTCTTTATCCTTTCCCATAAGCCTCCATACACCCTCTATACTATCCGTTAATGCCTGCCATACTGCATATCTCCTAGCTTTAGCAGCAGTAGGACGGCCATTAGTAGCATCATCTGATACTATTTTAGATAAGGCTGCTGTAGTAGGTGACCATAATGTTGATAATGGTACACAGTATTCAGCTACTAGTATCTAATATACTATTAATATCATTACATTATATATTATTATATCACCTTAGCTGCTATATTTATATCTTGTTCAGTTGCATTAGGGTTAGTTGTTATTGCCTCTGCTAAATGCCCTATTCTAATAATACGTTCCCTTTCTGTATCAATTCCTAATGGTCCTGTTGACTCCATTGATAAGGCTGATGATATAGCAGTTGAGTGTGGGTATTTATCCATTAATATTGATAATGTAGCCTCCCTTACTGGACCTACTCTCCATTATTACTATAACCCATCCCTCCCCACCACCATTCTAGTACCTCTAGCATCACTACATAACTGTATAAGCCTATTAATTGCTTCCTCTGTCTCTGGTATCCATCCTCTATAATGTAATGCCTCCAATATAGCACTACTCCCTATACTAAGTGCTCCTCTTTCAGTGACATAGGCATCTACTTCACCACTATCAGAATGGCATAGACGTATACATAATGGTTCTAATACAGCAGCAGTGGCTGTAGAGGCCTCCTTGCTATTAACATGCTTTATAGCCTAAAAGAGCTGCCGTTAAAGGTAATATAAGGTATTATTAATATATACCTTATGAAGTGCCTTATCCACCACCTTTGATATATATACTTCCCCCTTCTCCTTTATACCATCTATTAGTGCTAGATACGCCAAATCCTCTCCAACACTGGATTGTTTAGTTATATATCCCGCTGCTACTACACAAGCTCTCTGTGTTAGTTTAACATCCATATTACCCGATACTACTTGATCTAGGAATGATCGCCTGAAGTAATAATGTTCTATATAACACCCTAGAGATGAACTATACTATTACATTGCTACGGCTAAGTCTGATATAGCTGTATGGTTATTAAAGGTAGAGCATAGAGTATTCCATATAGTACTAGCTATTTGAGACCATCCACCTTCGTCTTCCTCTTCCTCTATAGGGCCATGTAAGGTAGATATAAACTGTAATGTTGATGGTTGATCTATTGATATAGATACCTATTAGACCATATCCCCATTCGACGCTATCCCCACCATTACTACCTTATCACATATATCATCTAACCTTCCTTCCTCCCCCAATACATTAATAAATATAGGTAATAATGCATGTCCAGTATCAGTCATAGCCTTACATAGCCTTATACTATCCTTGCCCTCTACACTACTATCCATAACACCACGTACTCTGTCTATAACACTAGTATCTACTCATCTCACTACTACCCTACTATATCCCTTATAACCTTACCTTCAATATCCTTAACTTTACCAACAGTCCCTAACATCTGTAATAGTTCTACCCATTCCTCTACATCCCTTTTAGGCGGCAACTCCTGTAATAGTATATCCCCAAAGGTGCCCAATAACAGTGGTATTTGAGAATGACATGTCAACAGTAGGCGTTTGAATACATTAACCATGAGAGAAAGGCCCTCCTCCACATCCGAATTATCACCTAAACTCCGTATCTTTATGCCCCACATTATGTATTATTACCATTATGTCCTCCTCTTCTTGTCCATCCCAACATAGTTTCTATAATAGATTTAGCCTTTGTATGGAATGTAGTACCAACACCTTTACACGCCTCTGTTATAACTATTGCTACACTATCACTAAGTTGATCACTCTTTAATGATAACCCCAATACAACCTAATATCCCAATACCCTCCCTTCATCAATAACTTTAGCTTACTACCTCTAAAGCCCCTTTAGTCTTCTCTGAGCTGGCACTACGTCTTAGAAGATAAGCCAGACTTTCACTGGCAAACTGACGTATATATCTGATGAACATGTAATAAGACACTCATCCATCGCCGTTGTCATTACCCTTTTTTATGGGATAACAATTGCTCGTATTGTGATACAAAGGTAGAGAAGGTATTGGTATCGGCTAGTAGGTAGGTTGATAGATACCTATATAGGTGTTGTAAAGGGGGTGAGGATGAATGATGATATACTACTTGAATAGATATCCTAAACATTGAAATATCCACTCCATTGCATCTGTATCCTCTAATCTAGTCTCTAATAACCATACTAATGTAGGGAATAGTGTGTTCACAAAGTATGGCATTAACTCCCCTCTAGTATCACGGGCCAATACCTAGTGAAGAGTAGAAGGAAGAGTGGTATGATAATATTACCGGTAACATACCCAACAATGGCTCTAGTGCTAATGAATTCTCTTTATGCAAATGCTTATCAAATACACTACATATCTTATCTAGATGATGTAGTATATGTGGCATTGTTCGAACCTTATAATAACCATTATACTATACCATTATATAATATTACCAATGGTAATATATCCCTTAATGCATCATCAAAATCAGCAGTTCTATTCTCTAATCTCCATCTTCTACATTCCTCTTTGATATAAGATGTATCTATCCTATTATCCGATATAGTATCCAAATACTCATAATTCTTGGTAACAGTGGCATTAATATTTCTTATACGTTCACCAAATCCTGCAAATACATGCCTATTCTGTCGTTTATCATCCCCATTAACCTATATAATAATCTATTTCTATTATCTTATATATTATTACCTTTCTCCGTTTAGCCTGTGTCCTCTGTAATTGTAGTTTAGTAGTATTACCACCTATACCATCATTTTTATTCCTTTTTAAACCGTGTCGTGACGGGGTAGGTGCCATCAGATACGATATGGTTCAAGTATGACTAACCAGACCTTTAGAACGCCAATACTATCGGGCACTGCCTACATTAAGGCGATTATAGAAGTGTGAATTATTCCGGATAGTATAATCGTTGGTGCATAATCGTTTGGCATTGGTTGCGGGCGTACGTTACCGATGTTAGACGTTGTCGAAGTTGCTTTTGTTAGCACTTTATTATTGTCCCCCATGCCGGGGTGTTATGAATTATCAATGAATGATTCTATATTACCACCATTACCTCCTCTACCTCCTAATGATGGGGGTGGTAATAGTTCATTAGGCTGCTGTGGATGGGTAGATAGGCATACATACAAGGCTTTTGCAGCTTATAATAGGTATTAATTATATATAATAATATTATATAATTGATATATTAGGACTAAGGAGTGTTATGGATCATATCGTGGTACATTACCTTGTATAATTGAAGAGGACCCTTCAGGATCTATATTGGGTGACTCTAATAATAGCAGGTTATAATAAAGGTCAATGGAATACAGGATATAGTAGGATTGAGTATTTAGGAACGACAACAATTCAACAACACCACTGTTCTACAATAATAAAGATGACCATCATCATCCTCATCACCAACAACAACATCATTGTTGTTTATTATCTCCTATTACTGTTGCGGAGATATCATGTCGAACTAGGGAATGGAATACATATGTTGCCCATTGTAGATCATCAAAGAACAAGTTTTGTTAACAACAACCACCACTAGTGGCATTCGTTGTGAGCGTACTGCCCTAAACATTAGCCACGTAAGAATGGTTGTTATTCTATCTACAGAAGGAGGAGGAAGAAGAAGACGGTAACCTCAATACTTCATCCCCCCCACTGACCTATTACATTTCTGGATCCCTTATATTCTCCTTAAATTGGAGTTCTATTTGGTATTTATCTTTTGGTTGTCTTATCTGGGTAATAAGACTACTATCTCCACCACTGCACTCTATTATCGCTCCTACTACTACCCTATATGATGACTGTTGTATAATATAATGTATTGTGTTATTATCACTATATATCCTATAGTTGTTTTTGATGTGTTCCACCATTCATCCTCTTACTACTGCTTCAGCTGTAGTATCCCATTTTCCCCCTTATCATCATCATAATCGTGAGCAGCTACATTCTGAAACTAACAGTGTATGCCGTGGTAGTGGTGGGGGTAGTAGTAGTCTAGCGTCTCGGTGCTCTAGGCATGGACTTGCTACTAGTAGTACTAGTGCTGTTAGTGTAGCTAAGCGAAGATTACAAAGGACATTTGATTTAAATAAACAGTAATATTATAATAAGGTATTAGTATAGGTTATTAATAGATGTCGAGAAGCATACGTACAATATAGGGTATCATTACCATCAATAGATGAGGAAGTAGATGATGATGACGACGACGATCATCATCATTTTCAAAGTTGCCTACTAAACAATAATAGGTATTCATATTGTTCATTATCTGATGGTAATAATTCTGTAAAGTCATATAGTGATGAGGATGATGATATTGATGATTGTACAAAGTAATAGTAAGCTGGTATGATAATGGATTTATAACGGTTATTAGGTATGCTGCCTCCGCTGTAGGGTATGTAAATAGTAATAATACGGCACCATATCTACCTATACCAAAAAGATCATTTGAATGCCGCCGGTATAAGAAGCCTACAATACTTACTTTTAATGTAACCCTTAAAGGAGTACAGGATTTTATGTCCACGAAGGAAGAAGCAGCAGGAGGAGGAGGTGCTGTTGTTGGGAGGAGATAATAATAAGCTAGGGGCGGTTAGCTCCATGTGTCATAAACGTAATAACATTTAGGATTTCCATCCTAATTGTTATCGGTCAATAGGATTATCACTACATTATCGGTATTTTGTCCCTGTCATCACTGGTAGTATAGTAATAATCCTTATAATAGTCTATTGCCATAGTCATTACGGTAGTCCATACCATTCGCTGACTATCGGGTAACCGTCATCATCGCCCTAGATTTGAGTTATATCCATATTATCATCTTATATAGTTTTTTTGGTCCCTAGAAGGTCGGCAACCCGGCGATAATGTTTTTTCACCGATCATATCTTACCGCCATTGCCGCCTCCTCGTCCCTCCTGGCCTTGGCTGCTACAGCAAAAGAGGTAAAGAAGGCTACATTAAGGACTTTGGTTATTGTTGATGAGGATAATGAAGAGAGGGATAAGAAAATATATTCTGAATTATATTCAGATCTTAAAGGTGATATATTAGTAGAAATGGTTATGTTATGCATTATTATTACCATCCATCAGATGCCGGCCATGATATCACTTTTGCTGCATATAATGATTTAGATCTTAAGCTAGAGGAGTATGGTGAATGGTTATATGATAACATTATTATTAATGCTAATGGGATTAATGGTAATAACTTCTTATCATACCCTACTACCTCTCCTTTCCTCAATCTACCCCTTTCAGCATTCCCTGTTAACGAAGATCGTAGGCGTAAGTTCAAATCGGTTGATGCTGAAATGGTAAGGCATATGCACTATTATATGTTAATGATGCTATTATTACTGTCAGAGGGAAGCAAAATCGGCCAATGTGCAGCGGAAGGGCATTTCTATGTATGATTTAGTAGACTTTGTTGATAAGGGTAATAGAAGTATTGTTATTAATGCTGGTAGGGATACTAATGGCAATGCTTTTAGAAAGTAATTATAATATTAACAATATAAGTCCGTACTATTGCTATCATCATTTAGGCTGGTTAATGAATTTGGATTTGAGCTATATGATCAGGATTCATCTGTTGTGGATCATTTCCATTTCGTAGGGGATGATCATACCATTGTAATAAGCTACTACTACCACCGCCGATGCTATGATTTAATTCGTTATTAGGTTTGGACACAGAACTTCTATGCTCCTAGAGTTACACACTTGAATGGAGTTAAGAAGGATGATAAGATACTATTTGGTAGAGGAATAGCACATTCATTATCACCTAATAATAGGAGAGTCTTTCCGGTAACATCACCGCCGCCGCCGCCGCTCTAACCAAGGGGCGGCTGCTACCGTCCACTATCAATTTAACAATAGGTTATCAAATCCTCTCGTAGTGCATATTCAGAAGATTCTAATGAACAGGTTATGATGAATAATGGAGCAGCACCTTTAGGTAGTAGTAGTAGTATGTTGAGATATATCTTATCAGGATACATTATTCTTCAGATGGGCTTAATCTGGTATCAGCTCTGCAAGCTCGTAATGGCGCTAGAGTGCTACTTGTTGGATCAAAGGATATATGTGCTAATAAGATGTACTATAGTGATGGTATAGTGGCATATCATTAACGCGGTTGTTATTATTAGATATGACAATAATAATAATAAAGGATATAATAATAGGGATATATGTAAAGCAATGTATACTTGGACATTCAATCAAAGAGGTATATAATATTAATATTATATTATATCAATGTTCCATTATGTTATAGGTGTTATTAGAGCTACTAGTATGAGACATCATAAGGTTGGTGAGGAAGAGGCACCTTATATGTATACTGAAGGGGATGATATTAGTAATAATAACAAAATATACCAGTGTAATATTATATATTATTGTTATTAGCATTTGAAATCCAACTAGAGGAGCTAACTATGAAAGGATGGACTCCTTATACTACTAATGATGTAATAAGTGTATTATAATAATAATAGGAATTAACTATTCTTAACAACTATTGATATCAGATGCAACTAGAATATACTATGTTGGATCCTCATATTAGAGCATTCCTTATCCCTGATAAGTCGACTAAAGGTTTACATACCCTTACATTCAAGGCACCTGATGTTTATGGGATATTTAAGTTCGTGGTAGGTGGTTAATATTATTATTAATAATATCTATACCAGGTAAACTACGATAGATTAGGGTTAAATCCATTACATATAGAAGAAGTAGCCCCATTGAGGAACTATAAGCATAATGATTATCCAAGGTTCCTCTTCTGTGCCTATCCCTATTATGCTTCCGTAATACAACAACCTCTTCAAGCTTTGTCTATTTATCTTTAGGTTTTTGTCGCCGCTTTTGGCCTATTTGTGGTTGCCTTCCTTATGATGTAACTATTCCTATTCTACTATATGTTGATATACCTCACTCAGATACGATAAGGACACATCCTCAGTTGCCCCGAGCCGTGCCAACTCTCCTCCTCGTAAGGTGGTGGAGTCGAAGAAGACGAAATGAGCATCATCATTCACGACGACGACGACGACGACGACGACGACGAATGAGTTTTCTCAATAGCACCACTTCTATGTGGGTCTATCTCCTTTACCTAAGCTTGAGTTATCCAGTTCATACACACATAACGCAAGGAGAATGACAATCAGAACGCAAAACGCACATGAGTTCACAACAAGGGATTTGCTGGACCTCATGATGATGACATTATGATACGTTCGATAAGGACACCGTGCTCGTTCAACACCCTCAGTATCCTTGAGCCCTCAACGATGTTAAGTGAACCTAATACTACTGCAATACATTAGACTATCATGTGTTAGTAGTGTACCATAGACAATACATAATATCATCTTATTAATATGTTTAGGAAGGCTTGTTGGATAAATCTCTATTGCCAACATGCACCGTTCTGGCTCTTCTATAGGTCGCTCTGAAAATAGGCTATAAACAGCGCACCAACCAGTCTATTATTTAACGTGGCATGTTAATGTTGTATGGTCTGAACTCGGTCTGATGGTACATCCTTATCGCCTTCGACGTTTCTATAGCCACAGCTTCAGCGTTGCCTAGCATAAACCACTTCTCTGATGTGGATCTGATGTAGCAGTGGCATGCAGAAGCCATTAAAATGCACAAACAGGTCCATTAGCCAAGGCTCAGTTGATATGAAAATTTGCGGGCAGGATCTATCACCGCGAGTTTCCTTCGTCACAAGGCATCTATACAACAACGACGCTGACAACTCCCAAACAAAAGTTTAAAGCGCTTACAGTATGTCAGTAGAGAAGGCTTCACAAAGCTGCTTGAGAGCATTTGAATTGGTCATCGATGGTCTGATGATAGAACACGCGTGTCACAAGTATGTGGAGTTTGATGCTCCGACCATGTACCGTTCCGGTGAGATGCAGTCCATTACTGTAGTGTGGACTCCGCTCGTACATACTCCATTTTCCGAGTTATACCCATGGACCACATTAAAAGCGCTAACTTGCATCATTGCTTCTATTACTCCCTTTGAGACGATAAGAGGATCCCCCTATAGGAAAGATTTATGTTTAATGATTGATTACTGTGTGACAGGACAGGAACGTGCCATGAGACCTACGTGCTTCTCCATAATATCATCGACTATTCTTGCCTGAATGCTGCAAGTAAAACCAGCGTAGAAGCCCCCTTTCCTTACCTGCGACTTTGCCAACTCCTCAAGACTGGCCAGCGAGATATTGCTTATGCCACATGATTGGATGCATGCAAGTGTGCAGTCTTTTGTAGAATCATAGGTAACATATACGAAGGCAGGCCGACACCGGAAAACCTACGGTGCAATGCCCATGATTATCACACACTATCTTACTATGCAGTTATCGCGGAATGTGCCTTTATGGGTTGATATCCTTCGAGCTAGTGCGTGAAGAAGGGAGGAATGTGCAAGCCTTACTCTGGGCAAGTGCTCTCGGTCTTCTACCGTCTACAACATTGGAACCCAATTTCATCACGCTTTCGAACAGTTGCTACCAGCAATGGGTCTCCGGTCGAATTGGCTATCTGCGCCCAATAAGCGACCATGGTATTGGAAAGACTCGTCTGTCTGCCCAACTTCCCTCGTTGGCCACGGATAACGGGTAAGAGCGCCCGTGACAGCTACTTACTAGAAGGTTAACGCAAGTTAGTGTGTGTTATGGGAAAAGGACAACATGTGAGATGAACATGAGTGTCTTGAGTGCTGCTTCAATACTATTGGATATTGCAAAATCTGCTGAAGAGGGATCTAAGATAATGGCAACATCCAAGCTGGAACACTTCAAAAGGATTTACTTTTTAGGCTTCAATGAGGCAAGATCGGCCGCTGAAGAGAAAAGAAATGCGCATAATTTTTGACGGGAGCCTAGCGAGTAAAAACAAGTGACCTTTTCAATGCGACAAGCGAATCTCCGGCGTGACCTCCTTTTTGAGATCAAGAAAGGTTTAATGTTTAGCCGCGGCAAGAGAAGTTACAAGGCTCGCTACCTGCACCATAACCTACGATTCTGCATAATGACGCTCGACCTTGGCACCATTAGACCTTCGCAAGCAGTATCGTGAATGGAGGGAGTTACCATATCCGGGAAACCGTCAGTCACCATCTGATTTGATAGGAAAACACTGTCCAAACACCAGTCAGCTGTGATTACTTTAACAGCAAAGCTGGCTCTCTTTTTCATGGCGTTCTTGCTTCCGTTGGATTCAGTGAAGCTTGAAGCTTCGGGAGGCTCACCGGGAAGGTTAAGAGTTGAAACTTCTTCGGTGTCCTTGATACTGCCACTTCTATTGGGTCCCTCATAAGACTCTGCACTGTTGCTATTGGGATCATGCTCCTCGGTGATAGTCATGGTTGAATTGAACTTAGCCAATTTATTGATTTGAGTGATCTGTGCCACCGACACCCTTCGACCACGCTTCATGGCCATCTGCATAGCTTCTTCATTCATCTCATCACATAGCTCGCTGCTTTCGGCACCAAACGATTTAAGACTCTTCATGTGAGTTAGAACAGATCGTCGTCTTTCAAGATTACTTCTCGCTCCATATAACGCAGCATTATCTTCTGTACCCTGTTGAAGTAGTAGTAGAAGCTATTCGTTGAACATAAGGATAACCTTACACTTTGCATGTCCGCGTTAATAGATTCTACTTGACTATCATATTCTTGATGTTGCCTCTGTATTGTTTGACTATCGTGTCCCTCACTAGCATTTACTGAACCATCGGGGGCAATGCTACTGCAACTATTGGCAGCCGAAGCCTGGCTGGTTATCTCTGGTGGCCCATCACCGCTTGTTGGTACTATTGATGAGCCTGAATTAGATTCCTCCTAGTAGACAAAGTTCTTTCGTTGTGTCTTACGCTCATATATATCAAATATGTATGATTTTGCCGCTGAGTCACTAGGAGGCACCTCAAACTGCTTAGTACAAAAAGGATGCTCGAGGCACTCCAGAACTGATGCGCGTTTCAGCGTCCGCTTGATAAGCATCCTAGGGGTAAGAAAGAGATAAGTTGAGCTTCGAAGGCAAGCTGGTGTTATACTTATTCTGTAGAAGATCGTAAAGATCCTCATCAACGTATTTGAGCCGGTTTGGTACACTTAAGGCGATAGTAGGGTTGGATAGCCAATTGAAGAAAGCAAGAGTATCTCCAGTTCTCTCGTATAATGCCATATACTTTGTCTAATAAATGAATAAATGGATCAACAACACTAACGAGTTAGTAAGGGTCACTTCTAGAGCTGGTCGCGCAAGGACTAGGTCCAAGGCTGTCATACCAACTGACCATACATCCATCATTCGTGATATTCTTAGCCTTTCACTTCCATCGATAAGGGCCTAATAATAGCCTCTTAATGCCTCTGATGGACCTTTACCCTTGCGAATTCGGGGGCACAGTAAAGAGGTGTGAAAGATACAGTATTATCATCCAAGTCAATCGTTGTGGATGCTGGTACCTAATAGTAAAGAACGTTGCCTATACACAACTCATTATATCTCGTTATAGACTTACAGCTCCGTCAACATCAATAAGCTTCCAGTCATCCCCTACTCTCATAATATTTTCCGGTTTGATGTCAAGGTGTACTAATTCCTTTGCATGTAGTATTGCTGTTATAGATATTAGTGATCTCACCTAATACCAACATCCCACAAACGAGGTGCGTAAACCACTTAGCAAGTCACTTCAAAGAAACGCTTTATCAAGGCCTACGTACCACATGATGAACTTCCCACATCTCCATAGGATCGTTAGCTTTACGTCTGTCTTTTAAATAATCTTCTAGTGTGTATGAAGCCAGTTCCAAAACAACATAGCATTTCCCATCTTTTGCTGGAGCGGGTTTTCCGGTAGCATCTTTACTGTAGTCTAGCAATTTAACCTAACGTTACTGTGTTTCTCTACCTTACTGAAATGACTGCCTTACGAAGACTTTCCCGGGATCCATTTCGGAGTGCACCAGAAGTTGTTGAGCTTGGCTCGGCCGTCCTGCGCGATTCTTTCCTGTAAAGTCTGTCATCTTGAAGCTTTGCGTTGGGGTACGATGAGCCAATTTCTTCTTCAGTGGCTCCTGTAGCTGTTTTAGTATATCAATCTGCCAGGAGCTTGTTTCCAGAATACTAACTCCATTGGTATCACCTGCTTTACGAATTTCTCAAACACGCTGGGAGACTTCTCGAGGTAAGTCTTAATCGCAACGTGTATTTTTAATTGCTTGTCAAAGGCCTTTCTCACTACCGAAAAAGAGCCTTGTCCAAGAAAGTCGGTCCCTTGTACAACATACCTACCGACTAGGTTGGTTTAAAGCGTGTACCTTATTATATGGCACAAAGCTACCGATTCATTATAGTTGTTTTCCAGCCCCATTCCTTCCCAATCCACTCGAATTCACCTCTTTTAAAAGGAGACATCACGTGAACTATACGACAAAAATATTACTATAGATTCTTGAAAGCAGCACGGATCCAGCACGACTTTGTAGCGCAGTTTTTTTGGAAACGACGTAACCGTTTCAAGCGCGCACAGCGTGCGGTCGGCCCCGACTGAGGAGAGGCGTTTGTTACGTCTGAATTAATTATACTGTCAGATCGCGTTCAGAAAGCATGTCTGAGGGTAACTGTGCTAAGATCCACGAGGCTACCGTTGCCGGCCTTACATTCTCCTCTGATTTTGACTCTGGAAATGCTTCCTGCATAGATTACAGTGCAGAGTCAAACAGGTGAGCATGCATCATTTCAGCTGTCTGATTTTATCACGTCACGATAGTTACAATATTTGGATTGCTTCCGACTGTGAGGGTACGCAGTATGAGAACCAATTCAAGACTTGGTTTCACTTTAGTGAGCACACCTACAAAATATATCAAATGTTGCTATCCTCAACGTTCAGGTGTCAAAGGGTTCACTACCGATCAAAAGGTTACTTTTTGTATAAGTAATAAACAGCATCCCTAGTGTTCGGATCGAGGCTCACAGAGTTCAATCCTCCCATTTAGAGCGCAACACGACCTGTCGCGCTCTGTCACGTGTCATAATACTTGGTTAATGAACCTTCAGAGAACATGGGAAGACAGCGAAGGCTTTTCAATATCCATAAACTACGACCAGTTACACGAGTTATACCTCACCATCCACAGTGGAAACGGGTTAATGGCCGGGTTAGCCTTTCACAAGAAGGTACAGCATGTTAACGGCTGTTCACCGTTTCGGACAAATTCGATCATATCAGGATCAGGAGATGATAGGACCAATGAGCTGAAGTGGTCATATTGTTATAAGTAGGTTACTAACTTATACGTTGCTCATAGGGATCGTTAATCAGTAAAGCATCATCTTCTCTTCACAGATATCCAGTAGGATGTGTTGTATACTTTGCTATGTGCTACCCGCTTGGATATGGCGAAATGCAGCTCTACTTAGCAGAACTTGAGAGTGTTTGCTCGAGTAAGCATTACCCTACTATTAGTAGGCTACTAACATACGGTCATCATGGACATCTCACACGCCATTCACTGAAGCTTGCCAGCGATGCATCAGTTGACTCAATCAACTTGATTCTGTTATTTATAATCGCCTCTACATTGGTGGAACATACATGAACACGTGGAAAATCGAAACAAGAGTGCTGAAGCGACAGAGGCACGAAAAAGGCTTGCAATTACTTCGCCCCCTGGATCGTATGCACATCACTGCTAGCCTACTAGTGTCAGGAAAGGCTTTGTACAAGGAGTACTTCTAGAATGCGTACATGCTTTCAGAACCAACCAAGGTGAATCAGCAATTGCCTTCGCTGTCGGGCATATCACTTTTGCCGACTGATACCCATCAGCTACATCTGGGACAAGACGCACTCCTTTCTCGGGAGCTTCTTGCTCGAAGTATATGTGGACGTAAGATACTCCCTTGTTCAGAGTACCTTAATCATGGCATGCAATCGCTTAGGTAGAATTGACATCATCACTGTGTTCTCTTCTGCCAAGGGAGAACACCCGGCCAAGTGTGAACAGTCGGCCACCGCCGACCTTACAAAGCCTGTCGTCTTACTAACAGCAAGGGTTCATCCAGGGGAGACTCCCGGACAGTTCGCTTTGCTTGGAGCACTTAACTTCGTAAGGCTCAGTGCCCCATCTTTATGTACTCTCTGTTTTATTGAGGCATTATCGGACGATCCTCGAGCAGTGGCCCTGCGGCACAACTATGATATAAAGTTCATACCAATGATAAACCCAGATGGGGTGTATATGGGCAACTATCGCACTAACAGTCAAGGTGTAAACTTGAATAGGCAAGTCAATCTAAGTCAACCTGCTCACCAAATAATCGTGACAGATGTTATCTTGAACCCGGGCCAGAGCACGAAGCAGTGGGTATTTCGTTTTCAATAGGATATTACTCGGTGCTGTTTAGGTGGGAGCTGTAGTGAGCCTCGCCAAAGGCTACGCCGAGAAGGGATTACTGAAGCTCTACGCCGATATGCATGGCCATGCTAATAAGACTGGATGCTTCCTGTAGGTTTTTTTCACAATCTGTGTACACAAAATGTCATAACTGTTATGGCGCAACAACAATACACGATATTACAATAGATATATTCAAGGTTCGGCAATGCTCTAAAGACGCCCTTCCACAGCGCCTGGAATCGGGCATTTGCTCGATTAATGAACATCAATTCACCCTACTTCGATTTGGACAAATGTGTGACAAAACTCCATAAAATAGCTATGCTGGAACATGTAGGCAACTTCAGCGAAAAGAATATGTCAAGCAAGGATAAAATAATTAACCATGAAACTACTACAGAAAAGGGCTCGTTAAGTATGATAACCCTTAGACGTTAATGAAGAGTACATATTGGAGATAGGTGACACAAAGGAAGAAGGGGAAGTCGACTCCGGGATAGACCGATCTAAAACAAAAGAAGGTTGTGGGCGTGTTGCTATCTATAAGATAACTGGTTTAACCCATTCATATACATTAGAATGTAATTATGCTAGACCTGGCAATGTAGGAGAATGCACCCTCGCACATTAGGCGCATAGTTCATCTCAGACAAAATCTATACCTCCTCCCACTGATCCAACGGGTATGACCTCCTTATTGAATAATGGATGTTTGAGTAACAAAACTGCCCTAGCTGGTGGATTTGAACCACACCATTGGGCTCAAGTGGGCGAAGCCCTCCTCGTACTCTTATAAGTTAATTCAATCCTCAGTTGGTTGTTTCTACCTAGCAGGTTTCCGCACTTGACATTTTTCAGCATAATTGTTGGACAAGGGTAGCTAACACACCTCACAAAACGGTTAAGATAGGTGCATGATTCCCTATCATGTCTCTGGACATCAGGTATCAAATATTCTGCGTATGATGTTGCCAAAAAGTAGCTATACTGAGAGGATGACGAAGCTGAAGGCTGAGGACGAATGTGTGTTAGTTGCCGACAATTGCTAGTAGTTGATCACTTGAACTCAGTGGAGCCGCCCATTAAACCCCTTCCTTCAATTGAGGCTTTCGAGCAGCATACAGCTCATGGTCCTGTTGAATATTGCAATTGCAAGGCCGATTCACGCCGACGAACAGGGACGAAATTGGGGATGGTGTATGTATTGCTTGCATTGGCGGCGGTTATCAAAGCATCTCTGAGGGCTTAGGATAACAGCCCCTCGCTCCCGAAGCTCAACCGATCAGTCTGACTACATCCTGGCGAAAACCGAATCAAAACAACATATCCAGTCAGAACTCCACCTTAAAAAAGCTCCGTCATCCTCGTTCTAAGGTTCAAAGTTTCCCGGAAGAAGTACCACCTTCTCCAACCACCCAGAGCGCTGCAAAAATACGCAAGCATTACCAAGATGGATGGAACGTTCGACCATACTGTGACCAACAGTACCAAACATTCGCAGACTACCATGAAGGATTCATGTTGCTTTAGGTGGAAGCAACTAACACCCATGCGCAATACTACAAATTGTAGTCTACAATTGGAGCCCATGTAAGCCACTTGATTGTGCCTCCATCACCCAAGAGAGATGTGTTGCGTTGCGATCTTTGTCAATCTCAGAAACCAGTGGTTTCAAACCACCAGCTGAACCGCACCTGGGTCAGTTATCCTAATGTGACAAGGATGAATAGCATTCGGAATGTTGAAGTTTATATCGCGCTCCCTCACTTGGACACCTCTATCACCTCCAGTGGTGGAATATCATACCAGATGCATACCCAGAGCAAAGATCTACGAACGTTACTGTTTTGTGTTACCGAGTATTTACTGTTTGCTCACTTAGATTTCAAATTGATGGCCATCGTACTAACGTCATCTCGTAGCGTGTATTCAAGTTGGCCTGCGAGGTGCGTATTTTGATTAGGAAGTGCTGTTCCGTAGAACTGTAACCAACTCAAACGCGCAAAGCAATAAACCAGATACTTGTCCTTTGAGGCCT